>JAYRBW010127490.1:0-16375 GCA_036023295.1 Invenusta paracnida | reverse complement strand
AAAGACACATCCTGTACCCCTCAAAGTACCCCTAAAAGACACGTCCTGTACCCCTCAAAGTACCCCCCAAAGACACATACTGTACCCCTCAAAGTACCCCCCAAAGACACATCCTGTACCCCTATAAAGTACCCCTCAAAGACACGTCCTGTTGTGCACTCAACCCTGTGTAAGTGGAGTGGTGTTCCAAGAGTTCCTAGTGTTTCAATTCCAATTCATATTATGAATCAATGTTCTATTCAGTGTTCTATATATGATATCATTTCGCTTCATATTGTGTGCACATTCAGTAAATTAATTAGACCAAGTTACTATATATCATGCTTACATGTGTTATCTCCAGTGCTCACGGTTTTGAAGGGATTTCCTTCGTAATCAATAAGTTCAATACGAAAATAAGTATATTGCTTTTGACGAGTCCAAGATAACGTTCGGAAACATGTTTTAATGTGTGATTGTTTAAGTGTGTTATTAATTGTGGCTGTATTTGAAGATACAGAATTATAAATTAATACTCGGGTAAATGTTAAAGGAATAAAAGTAAAAAGGCATTGCTTAAAATTGAAATATTTTTTGAATTTACTCAGTTAACAAAATACATAGTTTTTGATGTCTTAATTGAATTAATCTTAACATACTCTAATTTTTTTTAGCTACATTTTAAACTGTATCAATAATATGTTTAAAGACATATAAGTTTAAATTCTAATATTATATTAAAAATGGAGTGCTCGGAATGTTATACATAAACAAATTTTAATGTTAATAAATAAATATATTGTTAAATTAAATATCTGTGGGAAAATATACACAGCCTATACATAAATATTTTTGTATACAGCCTATTTTAACCTATTAAATAGTCTACTAAAAAAATTATTTCAGATAAACCAAAACAAATTTAGCAAACCAAAATAACATTAAAAAATGCCCTTCTTTTGTTATATTCTTACGTTTGCATGGTATCTTGTGTAAAGTAAATAGTTCGCTAATTGTCTCTTTGAACAAACCACCATTTTTCAGTTTTCGAAATCCGTAAAGGCGTATTGTTATTGCATCTGGTTCGTCGTCCTCAAAAATATCTGAAAATAGAACGAAGCGATAAAATGACTTATAGTTTAGTTTTTTCTTATTTCTTTTATTCAACGAAAATATATATTACGAAACTCAAATAATAAATAGAGTTTCAACTCAAATAATAAATAGTATTATATTTCATCGCAGCTTTTCAGTTGAATTTCAAAAGAATCTACTCAAATCCATGGAATCTATAATCTATAGTTAATTAATTTGATCTACATATATATAGAAATCAACATTTTAAAATTGAATGAATAGCTGATTGAACTTGGTATCTCCCTTTCGAAATCATCTGGATCCGTCAATGTTGCAGTCTACTAATGCAACATAACTAAACTGCAGATTATAATCCCAGACCCAAGAATTATATTCTAAATTATTTGATGTACTTACATGTAGATTTAGTAACATTTTTCTGATATAATTTCGTTCCATTTATTTGATGCCAAATGGAAAACGAATAGTGACTGAATCCTTCAATGTGTGGCCAGCTAATCGATCGAAGACATGTTTCGGTGTAGAACTTCCTGATATGATCGTCAATTACTGGAAAACATATTTAAAGTACGTCATATATGAATACGATATATTTATCATTATTGCATAGAATAATTAAATACACATGTGCATTGTTACACAAATAAATGTTAAGCATATGGGAATACCCTATAATTCTAACCTCTAATAAAGTTATTCACTCTATATAGTAAAAAGTAATTCATTTTATTCACTGTATAATATAGAAACAGAATCAGTTTATATACTGTATATATCATTTCAATATTATATCTCTAACGAAATATTGAAACAAATTTAACCGGCGAATATATGCTCCTAAAATTCTGTTAAATGTTCTTCTTTTTATTGGACTATATTATAATATATATAACTGTATAATAAATCAATAAAGCGCTGAACCACAGGAAAACCAAATTAGTCGTTTATTTATTTTACATATTTGTAGAAAACTTATTTATCTATATTGCGTTACAATGAATAAATTACGAATAATTTATATTGCTGATAAAAAAAATTAAGATGACGTTGTGTTACATACAGCTCTTTGAATTGTTTCAAGATTTTGAGATTTCCTTATTACCTATTATTAATGAAAGCGTAGATAAACTTTGATGGGTATCTAAACTTAAATTCATTTTAATAATTCCAGAATAAAATGTTTTTCAATTGAAACATGATTTATTATGTTACGCTCATCTCATTTAGGTAGTCATGACAAGTTGGCTGAGACAAGTTTAGTGAATAGTCAAGCTAAATGAACAATGTAAAGTACTGATGATATCACTTACAAAAACAAGTTCTTGATTGAAGTTTGATTTGACGTGTTACTAATATTTGATACACAATATTCTTTACCTTGAACTTTCCAAAAAGTTTGAAGTAAATTGGGTCCAGTGGTAAATTACTGAATGTATCTGAAAATTGAAACAGAAAACTTATGATTTTTTCCCTTTACTGCTGGAATGTATATTTGAAAAAATTATGGTTACCTAGAGTAATAGATAAGATAAAGGAGTAACACTAACCTAGAGTAAAGTTAGATAAAAAAATACTAACAACTGAAGATGTGATATTTATTGCAAAACAATCTAATTCCTTATATGTGTGATCTTATACATTATGTGTATATATATATATACATAATAGTTTGCGGATAAAACCTATTTGATTTATATTTACCATCTGCCTATATTTGAGTAAACAATATTAATTTAATAATATGTTATCAGTAAATGATAAATAATAAGTGAGAAAAAAATATGTTTATTGTCGGTAAAATAACGCCAAAAATGAATCGGAATTCCTTACATAAAACAGACTATGTTTTTGTTATAATCACACATAATAATACTAAATATATATAAACATATTTAATATCATACTTAATCACATAGATACACATTTAAAAATGTTTATCCATCAAAACACGTGGTCTGTCAGATCATTGTTATATTCTGACCTATTCACATCAACCCTAAATGTTCATCCATCAAAACACGTAGTCTGTCAGATCATTGTTATATTCGGACCTATTCGCATCAACCCTAAAGGTTCATCCTGCTGTGATAAGCCTTTAAATGCCTTGCTTTACAAAAATTATATATTTTTAAATTAAAAATGTAACAAA
This sequence comes from Invenusta paracnida, assembly GCA_036023295.1. Classification (NCBI taxonomy): domain Eukaryota; kingdom Metazoa; phylum Platyhelminthes; order Proseriata; family Coelogynoporidae; genus Invenusta; species Invenusta paracnida. The sequence goes on along the minus strand of JAYRBW010127490.1, from coordinate 13,149 downwards.
AGTTTTAATATCTAACACCAATCCATTCAGGTGCTAGATAAAATTATCTCTAAATACCGCACATATAGTACTACAGACACTAAGTATATTCAAATTTACAACAAATATATTCTTTTTTATGCATTTGAGACTGCAATTAGCCGTTGGTAAACACCCCATATGTTTATTGCATCCTATTAGTCCAATGTAATCTTACACGTGTTGCTTGAATTGTCGATATCTACAATTGTCTTCTTGTTGTTTTCGATCACCTCAATTCTGTATGATATATAAGGCTGCTTACTTGTCCACACTACGATTCGATTACACTTATAAGTGAATAGCGTGCTAACAGTGTCGTCAAGATCTGCAATATAAGATTGTATTTCCAGCATAAAAATATATTACAATCATAACAATTATAAATGTATTTCAAATCTTAGTAAATTGTATTTAACAAAATCTTACATGCCTTTTATTTACACCTCGTGCAACAGCGATAAAACAGAACAACGTAGACATTAACGAAGTAGGTATGTAAATATGCACGCATAAACGACATTTTATACACAGTATATGTATAATTACTGAAATATTTTTTAGAGAAACAAACATCGCTTCATTATATTTCCATAAAATAATAAACTAAAGATTGTTTTCACCGGATAAGTTATGATTTATTTATTAGTGTGTGTTTATTTTTTTAAATAAAAATATTTCTTAAAACAGTATATTATATATATCATTGTTTTTATCCTACATTATTTAACCAAACATTTAAAATTTTGCGAATGACTATAGGTAAATTGCAATATATTATTAATGGCTATGTAATACGTATAATATGTAACGGTTTGTAATACATTAAAATGTTATGAATTATTTATTTAAACTTATAATAACAAAATATAGTTTTAATTCCATAAGATAATATTGTTTCTACAAACATGTAAGTCATTACCAAGTATTTCTATAATTAAAGAGACAAAAACTGTTCTAACGACTCCATGTATTAAACATTTTTAATTATAGCGCTCACGAAATTTACAAATCAAGTTTTTTTTAATTAGCTTGGTTATATAAAAGCAGCATTGCACTGGAATTATAAAAATACGATGACATTAAATAATCAAAAAACTTATTTTATTTTTAAATCAATTTATTCAGTGTTATTTTCATTCGCGACATGTAAAGTTAAGCTTCATATTATGCATATTTATATATATTAATCAAAATAATTACAGTTAGTCTCCTATATCTGTCGTCATCTCATTGTACAACCTATTATATAATAAAAAAAGTTTACAACATATTCTCTAGTTATTGTTTTTAAAATGCGTACCTACAGATATTGCCCAATATACAGCTATGAGTTTAAACCAATTAATTTGTGAATACTCACATGGGCATCGTTTCTTGCTAGTTAACAATCTCCATGGGGTTATAAGTATGTACTTTCCACCTTTTCGAGTTCGGCCAAAAATTTGAAATTCTGTTAAGTTATCCTCCTCTGTGTTATCAAATGTATCTTACAATAAAAAAGAACTGACTTACATTGACTTTTAAAAAACGATTATTACTAGTATTATTTGTTGAATACTCATAATATTTCCCTAAAGAAGCTTGCGTGCATAGAATACAAATATTACATATGGTTGAATTAATGACTAGTACTTGCATTGTTTAAAGTACAAATGGTATCATTTAATGGCATAATTCTAAACAAACTAAATCGTGGAACATACATTTTTTAGCAAGACAGATAAAACAACAATAGAGATCATTGTGACCGAAAAAAGAATCTGAAAACTGGAGAATAGTCGGAAACTGTAATCTTTACTTGAATATATAAGTTTAATATAAGACATATAAAAGAGAAAAAGATTAGCTCCGAAAATCTTTGTAAATATGAGAAAACTTTTGTTCAAAGAAAGAAAAACTAAGAAGATTTTTAAGAACAATCTATCATTCATTCTATCTAACAACTGAACTGTAGAACTTGGAGAGACACAGAAGCTCAAATAAGAAAGTTAGATGCCCCCCATAGAACACTTTCGGATAATAACCTGCTATATTGTATCCCATCTGTATATATCATCAATTAAGATGTTCAATACCATAAACTGTCCTTATATTGCAGAAGACTGCCAAATAATCCTTCGGAATCATAGATATTGTATATTTTTTCCTCTTATTTTTTACCTTAAGGGAGAGAAGAAAATTTATTAATATCTACCTATGACTGAAATCACCTCGATTAATATATATCAATTCAAAAAGAAAAAACAAGAAGATATCATATTTAAAATATGATATATAAAATTCAACCCAGGAGGCATTTAGCTCTTTTAAAAATAATTGTATTTTTAAATACATATACCAACAGACAATAATAGAAAATTTGAAAATAAATGTATGTAATGCATATAATAAAAGTTGCCCGTCAAAGAATAATTTCCGGATTGTAAATAAAAGTTCTTGAATGTAATAAGAAGTTAGGTATTTTCTATATAAAATATATATTTTGGAACTTTATATCCCAACAATTATTATAGCAATAAACACTAAATTTGACTCATGGATAAAATATTTAATTAATCCAAAATAATACTAATCATTGATAAGACCAAATTATCCCCGTATTACCTAGCGAAAGGATATGCACAATATATATATATATACCTAGCACTTTTACTATATCGTACAATATTTTAGTATTTTTTTCAATCAAGCAATAAAGGCTAAAAAGTTCTATAGTTTTAGATAACATTTTCTCGTTTGTAAAATTTCTTTTCGTTCTAGCTTCCATTTGTGAGCCTAGTGCATTCTGATTGGATGAGCATTAAATAGTGCAATTACACGTTATGAAAAATAGCATACACAACATAATGCAGTGTTCAGCATAATTGTTTTTTTTATCATTTGGTAACAAGTAACTTACATATGCCAACTTGGTTGGAGGAATTTATGAAGATGTGCTGCGTAGAGTTCCGTGCTAGCACCCGATAGAAGTAGTAAAAGGGATCATTTGGTAGGGAAATGGATCTGAAACAGTACGTCGTGTATACCTCGTCCGGTATATATCCTACAGCAAGAAGGATAGAATTAATTCAAGCAACTAAACACTAAAGCATGAATGCAATATGGTAAACCAATACATGTATTAATAGCCCCATATCAACGAATATCTAATGCTAGCTAGATATCGATAGTAATGATATATAAATGATATATAAAAGTGATATATTTGAATGAAATTGTATTTGTATCCAATTAACTAATTACTAGGAACGTCAACTATACTGCTACTTATTTCCAGAACAGAGAATATTGTACGTGATATGTATATATTCATTTAATTAATCTGTTTCATTATTTCATTATGGATTCAGAAGTAATTTGGCCAATCGTATTATTGTAGATGCCGACGGCGCCTGGAGTGGAGTAAAACACTCTGGGATGTTAGTAAGTCAGAGACATTTTTTGGCGTGTCAGGATCGCTATATTTCTTACTTGAGTGAGCGACTCACCGTGTCATATTTCGAGTAGAGAGTTAATAAAAATAATTGTTTATGTTTCCCTGTATGATTCATGTGTAGAATCCGTTGTTGAGAAGGAAATTATTCCACACAATTCATTGTCTCTTTTAATGTTTTCTTCCATTTCATTAGTGATGACATAGTGGACGTTAAAGTATTAATACGGTAGCGTTGGAATCGACTGGAAGGTATTCAGTGTCTCCCTTACCGATTAGAATAATGTAGAGTTCATAGAATATGTTGTATTCCTTCCATAACAACTGCAAGCAATGGACCATGGCCTTGTCTGTTGTAGTCTATCGAATATGTCGTATTTCTTCCATAACAATTGAAAGCAATGGACCATGGCCTTGTCTGTTGTAGTCCATAGAATATGTCATATTTCTTCCATAACAATTGAAAGCAATGGACCCTGGCCTTGTCTGTTGTAGTAGAATATAAGTCGTATTCCTTCCATAACAATTGAAAGCAATGGACCCTGGCCTTGTCTGTTGTAGTCCATAGAATATGTCATATTTCTTCCATAACAATTGAAAGCAATGGCCCTGGCCTTGTCTGTAGTAGTCCAAAGAATATTGCAAGGACGTTGCAAAGGAAGCACTTGGTCCATCTATTGAAAATGGCCGAAACACCAGGATTCGATCAAAAATTCCATCAGGATACCGTATAAGTCCTCACGCCAAATCGTGTTGTAAGCCTTAGAGAAGTCGAGAAGTCCTAATACAGTGCATTTAGCTAGTCGCTATTGGAAGCCATCACTAACCGCGCAAGATTAGGTCTTCCGTAGACCTAAACTTACGAAAGCCCTCTTGGAAAGGTGTTGGAGCTGTCATTGAGAGTGACAAATTCGGCAGAGATGGCCCAGTCATCGTGACTTCTGCCAATATACAATATTCTACAAATTGATGTCGTGCTTGATCCAGTCAGTTAAAGAAGAAATTGGTCATATTGACAGTACACATGGGGATGTCGAAGATAAATAATGACCTACAGCAAAATTAAAGTATTCACAGTTTCAGTTGTGTAATTGTAGGTAATAGTACAAAATGCTCGTTTCAGCGCGCATGCGCTTCACTCGCATTTTTATTACTATTACTACACTTAACAAACAACATCATCAAATATAAAAAACACCCAATTATTACTAATTATTCAATTACAAATCTTTTTATAATTGCGCTAAATAATTTTTAACATTCCAATTTACAGTGAAAATCAAACTACATATATTAAAATTCAGTTGTTTGTAACTTATTTGCATAAATTTCCCTTTAATTTCCTCTTCCATCTCCATCTTTAACTTCATATGTTATTGGAAATGTAGAATTCACTTTATAAGCAATAAATATTTCATTTGCCCAATAACCTGTAAACCCCTTTTATAAAATAGCTCTTCTATTTATATATCCCAGCATGAGAACCAACGCTAAATTTAGGTTTAGACGGCGCTTGCGATTTTCCTCCGGAAGATGATAATTCATTATTATTTAACATTTCTCTATTCCTCACTATATATGGATTTTGCGTAGCTTTCTTTTGTGATATTTTTATACTAGAGTGGATTGATTTTGTTTATATATAAATTAATAACATCTGGGAGTATTTTCAACCACTTTTGATGCCACTGTTCAGTAAATCTTTTGTACATTAATCGATTGAGCGTCCTATTAAAACGCTCAATAACAACAGCTTTACCCTCATTATAAGTAGATTACATTTCAATATTTTTTTCAATTAAATATATTTTTTAAACTTTATTATAAAATTCTGAACCATGGTCAACCCACAACTTTTTTGGGTTTATTCTCTATTTATAATTTCAAAAGCTTCTTTTACAGTAATAGTTTGTTTATTCTTTAAAAAAATTACCCACGCGAATCTAGTATATCAATCTATTACAGTTAAAATATACTTAAACCCATTTGGCATATGTATTAAATCAGCTGAGTGAATATCATCTTTATTAGATACTTACAAAGTCACTTTTAAAAAGGATTTCAGTTTTCTGTATTCTTTATGTATTTCGCATGCATAGCTTGAATCACTAGTTGTGTCATCCGCTAAACCCACACCAGCGCTTCGCACGCCCATACCTAATTTCAATTTAGCTTGTAGCAGTTGCTTAACTAGGAATCTTTCAATTTTTTCTTTAAATGTAGAATTTTCTATTATATTAAACTTTAGGGGGCAGCAATGTACCAGCAATTTGACATCAACGTATGAAAACAAAGGGCATGAATTATTAATAAATAAGAAAAGCAATTTTGTCATAAAATTATATTAGATAATATTGAAAATCATTTTATTGCATGGGTAGATAATTTAAATGAAAGATGATCTGGTTAGTTTATAAAAGCTGAACATCTCTTTATACGATTTTTGAAATATAAAGCAAATATGGAAAGTCATATACGACAGAGTTACCTATTAATTTAAGATATATAGAAAAGATAAAAATAATAACAATAGATGTTTTCAATGATGGTCAATATTAGCACAACTATTTCCTGTAAAAAAAAAAAAAAAAACGTTTCTAGATATATACATGTTACTTTAAATTACCTAAATGTTGCAGATTTAGTATTACCTTCAAAACTTATAGATTTTAGAAAATTTGAAACATTTAATCCTATTCTTAAAATAAAGTATTTACTATTAATTTAACTAAAGAAGTAAGCCCTTTATATAAGTTAAAAACGTATACAAGCATGAAAAATATGTATTACTATATAACACTCACTATACATTAATAACTAATTTTTAAAGTTTGTTGAATGGAATAGATAGAAAAGAACAATACAATTCAAATATATATTATTTTAAAAACTGTTTATGTTCTTTTATTGAAGAAAAACCACTAAAACAACATAAATTTAGACGTGGAAATAACAAACACACATTAACAATAATGCCTAAAGAAAGACATAATATATTAAAAGTTAATCAAATTCAATATCAAATTTTATAAAGCTATTACTATATATATTTTGATTTTGAAGCATTTAATGAAAAAATTCAAACAACTCAACCCGATCCTAAAAGCTCATATCAGAATAAAAAAGTACAACAAAAACTTATATCATTTGGTTTATATATTAAATCTGATGCACCTAAAATAATGAAACCAAAATATATGTCATATACTGGTGTTAATGCTCATAATTTTTTTTTTAAAACTGTAGTATAGTTCAATCAAATAGCAGCAACAAAATTTCATTATTATGAAAAGAACTCTGTAAAACTTCAATGGAAAGAAGGAGAAAAAAAAGCATTTAAATGCAAAAAATTGTTTTCTATGTGAAAACGAATTAGGTGAAGAAAAGGTAGCAGATCATTGCCATTAAAAGGTAATTACAGAAGTGCAATATGTTTTTCTTGTAATGTAAGAGAAGGAAAAGATTCAAAAGAAGTATGGAAATATTTAAAAATAAGTATACCAATCGTTTGTCATAATCTAAAAGCTTCTAACTTAATTATTAGAAAATTAGTTCAATATGAAACAAAATACTTTAAAGTAACAGTATTACCAATGAATAAAAAAAGTACATCTCATTCCAATACGGTAGATTAAGATTTATTGACTCATTATCCTTCTTCTGTGCAAGCTTAGATAATGTTGTAAAATCCTTAAATGAAACACCTATAACTAAATCATACTTTGAACAAGAACTCATCCAATATTAAAAGAAAAGGGAATATTCCCATATTCGTGGTTAGATTCTCCAGATAAATTAAACGAAACTTCTCTACCACCAACCAACATTTTTATACTGATTTAAAAGTTATTATGTAACGTATATATAGTAAGGTCTAAAAGATCTTTTAGAAGCAAACTATGTAAAAGCAAAGAAAGCATGGAATCATTTTAAAGGTAAAACATTCCAAGATTATCTAGAACTATACCAAAAGATGGATGTATTACAACTACCTGATTGCTTTGAACAATTTAGAGAAATATCAATAACAAGTTTTGACATGGATCCTTTTTATTTTTATACAACTCCAGGATTAACTTGGGTATTTGGATTAAAATACAAAAAAATTGAATTACAACTAATGACTGATATTGACATGCATGTCATGCTATTAATGATTGAAGCAGGAAAAGAGAAGGATTTTCAAGAGTGTTAGGTAAAAGATATGTAGAAACGAACAATAAATATTTACCAGATTACAAACCATAATATAAACTAAGTAATTATTTATTTTATACAGACAAGAATAATTTATATGGGAGTGGTATGTCAGTTGATTTACCTTATAAAATTTAAATTTAAATGGGAACAAGCTACAAACACAACAAGAAAACGATTAGAAAGACATAACAAAAATATATTATTGAGTGTGATTTAGAATACCCAGATAATGTTAAATGTAAAACAAGAAAGTTTCCATTAATGCCAATATATACAAGATATTAAAAAATAATAATTTAGCAATGTTGAAAAACTAATATTATATCTAAATAATAAACAAAAATATATTGTACATAGTGAAGTACTAATGAATTCTCAATTAAAATAATTTATTAATCATAGACGTAACAAAAGGCATACTTTTAACATTTAACTTTAACTAATATGGGTGATATTTGTGTAAGAAATAAGTTATTTTGTCAATTGTAGTATCATTCATAGCATAGTCAAAACACAATGTTTATATAAATACATTTTACCTGCTGAATAAACAATAGATTTATCAATCACAACTCCATCTCCCAAACCTCTATCATCATAATTATAACTATCTACTAACACAGTTTTATCTTCCCAAAATGATATATTTCCTGTTGTATTTCTTAAAATGAATAGATGTTTATCACCATCTCTTGCTGACACATTTGTATCCTGTCCATAAATATCCACTACCATATAAGCCAGTTTATGATTTGCTCCCCACCATCCAAATATATTATTTCCTGCTGTGTTTGTAAACAACCTTCCAACACCATATGCTCGTGCTAAAACAAAAAAGGTAAATTGATTACCAAAATTAGTACTACATACTGTGTAGATGTAATACTGTTAGTACCATCAAAATGAATAACTTTTTCAGTTACTATTGTCGGTAATGTTGAATAGATTACCATATGTGTTGTTCCAACAGCAGTTGTTACACCACTACCCAAACTGTTACCAGCTATTGGAGAAGTTGATTTTGCAATTATATGATCAGATTGGAAATTTAATTTAATACCCAATCTGCATTTAGCACTTAACCATACAACGGGGGAATATTCATCATTAATGTATAAATAATCTAAATATCGTTCCACCATAGTTTAAGAATTGTTTGCTTTAATATGGCCATCTACATATTGCTTGTTAGCAGCATCAGTTGCATCATCATTTGGCATAGTATTCTGTTGTAGCTTTGTTCTCTATGAAATATGTTTTTAGTTCACCAACCTGTCTACTAACATCTTGCTTCAACTTCAATGTTTCATTATCAACATAATGTTTATTTTCTACAACACTGTCATCAGAAGAATTCCCAAGTTGAACAATTTTATTATTTTTCATATATAATTCTGGTATGATTAGAGCTGTAAAGGAAGAATCAACATAACTCTTTTTTGTAATTTTTAGTTCACTAATCTTTGTATTAATTGTTTGATTAATCCTCCATATTTTATTATCAACATAAAATTTATTTACTGAAGCAAAATCCTGGCTAGCAACTTTGAGTTGAATAATTTTATTATGTTTCATATCCAGATCTTTAAAAGTTAAGCGATTAACCTCCATATTTATAGCTGTTAGACTTGCTGCATTAGTAGCAACTGTTGGATATTGTAATTGTGTAATTTTATTTAAATACATATTGAAATTTCAAGAAGTTAAGTCATTAATTTGAAGATCAACATATCCTTTTGTTACTGCATTAGTGTCTGCTATTGCTGATTCAATATTTGTCAAAGGATTATTATTCAGATTCAGATTTCCTTCTAAAGTATCTCCATCAACATTTGTGTATCTTAAATCTGTAGTTGATGCCTATAGATTGTAATCTTGATTGGGATGATGTTTTATTATATGAAAAACCAAATTTTGTCGTCCTTTCTTTTAGAAAAGTTTGATTATTTTAATATATCAAATTTTATACTTTATTAACTCAACTTACATACATAGTTTTAGATAGAACTAGTTTCAATAGTTTTTATAATCTTCAATCGAAATTACATTCTTCTCAGTTAATCTCTTCAATCTCATTATATGAAGTATTATGTCCTTCTTTATATGCACTCATAAATTTGTTAAATCTTTTAACTAGTTCATTGGTGTTGTCGAATAAGTAACTAACTATTTAATTTGGTAGCGTTTCACAAACCAGCTTTAGCTTTGCCTTGTAAAACTTCATCAGTTCTTGGTGTCGATGTGTGTGTTTTGTCCTTTTCGTCTATAAATTGAGATAATTTTCAAATATATTATTATTTGTTTTCTTTAAATAAAAAAGTAAACTGCTGTATTATGTTAAATCGTCTTTATTGCTAAAATCGTCTATTTTAACTTCATTTAGTAGTTTAATTAAAGTACCTGTTAATGGATATTCATCATAAAAATTCATAGATCCAATCGTAATGTTATCTTCTAAACCTCATTTTAGTGTTAGAAGAGAATTTTGCATTTTAATCATTCTATTTTTTTAATTTACACTAATATGAAATGTTTTTGTTTTATTAAATTCTGGACTAGTACTATCTTGAATGAAAGATTCTTTAACCCACATAATTCAAAGAATAGTGTTTCTCACAGCCTCAATAACTCTAAAGCTTCTAAAAATCTCTCTCAGTATATACTTTGCTCTGAATGGCTGTGAAATTTATCCTTTCAATATCCAATTGAAAACAAGAAAAACTGTATTCTTGGATATTTCTCTGCGAAGTTATGTAATCTTACCAAAAAGTTTATGTAAGATAACGAGAAATTAATTTTGTTTTTATGCAAAGTTTTGATAAAGTTTTTCTTTTTCAGCGCCTTTATTCCCATTTTGAATATAAAAAAATAATGTTTTGCTGGCAGACAAGTTTATATCGCGCAAATAATTGTTTATTTCGACAATTCCCTTTTCCATGTTTGTTACGGCTTTGTTCTCGGGTAAAAACGACGCTTTGGGAGAAGATGATCTTTCAGACACAATTTCTTTTTTGGGATCGTTTTCTTGGAAGTTTTGTTGAGGATGGGGTTCAATCCGGCGCGTATCATTTTGTACAGCTGCATATATGATTCCTATTCCCCCTTAACCAATTTAGAATCTATTTCACAAATAAACAAATTTAGTAGCTCCTAGCACTCCTTCGATGGTTCAATAAAGCTTATTTCTTCGTTTTCTAGAGTTAATCCTGTGTGACAATCACTTGATGTATTATCCAATTCTTGTGAGGAATTTGGTGTATTAATTAAATTAATTTCGCTGTATTAGAAAGCCATATTAAACTTCAGTTAACACAACCACTAGCAGAAAAATTGAAAGAGTGAAAATGCCAACTCACAAATACTTAACCAAAGTAAAATGAAAGTGGCTGCAGCGCAAACAGACTTTTGCTTTCCATTGGAAACCATTCACATTTATAATTCACCATATAACTGTGTAAAGTAGCCGCGTTCTTCAATGTTTTATGTAACTATGGTAATCACCGAATTTTCATCGTTTATTGTATACCCTTTTTCTGTGTTAATATCGATAAAATAATTTCTTTTCGTCAGCCTACCTTTTCTAATGTTACTGTTTTAAAGTATATACCTTAGTATGTTGACTGGAAATTGGTTATGTATTGGACAAATTAAATAGGTATTTGTTGATTATAAAGTGAATTCCACTTCCCCTATAACATATCAAATAAAAGATCTTAATGAAAATGAAATAATAAGTAGATTTTATACAAATGAACTGCAGAAATTTGAATTTTAGTTATATGCATATTCACTGTAAGTTGGTGTGTTAAAAATTATTGAGCACAATAGTAAACAAAATATGTTATTGAATAATTAGTAATAAATGTATTTTTTTATATATTTAATGATGTTAATTGTTAAATGTCGTAATAGTAAGAAAAATGTGAGTAAAGAGTTGGTGCGCTAAGTATTTAAAATTAGGAAAATTGAAAAAACGTTGATTATTGATAATTGTGATGGATTTTTGTTTATTACTGTTTTTGTTATTTAAAAAATAGATGAATTGTTAAAAGTTTTGGATTTTAGACTTGCGCTCAAGAGAGCATTTCTTACTATTACTATTGTAAATATGTGTGCATATATATATACTTTATAATCATGCATAATATCATTCTATTGTGGTGTTTTATATTCAAAGCCACAAACAGTCTAGGAAAAATGAAGTTGAATTTGTTATTTGTCTTAATAAAAATCAATTGAAAGGATCATAAATATAGAATCGTAAATCAATTTTACACGATTGAGCATGTTCTATTTCTATATTTGTTACTGAAACACCTTTCCTAATAAACTGATCTCCACTTCTCAAATGTTGTTTTCAAACATTATATATGTATATTGCTTCACATGTAATAGTTCACAAGAATTAAATGGGAAATTGCAATTGTTAAATGTCAAATACTTTTTAAGTTATCTACATATTGATGAAGTAACAAAAAGTATTTTTTGATTATCTCTATAAGAATACTAACAGTAATACAATATATTTTTTAAATACATGAAATAACTTTTGTGAAATATTTGTCCAATTTGTAAGATTTACCAATTAAAAACTTTATAACAATATATTATACGTAGCTGTTTTTCTCATTTCAAATTCTAACGTAAATAATCCCACCCACAGTCTAGACGCTCTTCAAAAATATATTTTTATTCATGACTTAAAAATAGTTAAAACATTTAGTGAAAACATTAGTGAAATTAGACCGCTTAACTTTCGTCAGAATCTTGGATGTTTCTGTAGCTTAAAATAATATTGACAGACACATTAATTTGGTGAATTCTTTAATTAATCTTAAACCCCTATATGGATACGGGTCTCACGAATTTCTTCGTTAAATTGAGCAACATACACTTTCGTAAATTTTAATATATTGTAGTCTTACAATTATTAGCACTATTTTCAATATTGTGTATACAAGGGCCGGGGTGCGACCATAATCAATATTGTGTACACAAGGGCCGGGGTGTGACCATAATTAATATTGTGTACACAAGGGTCGGGGTGTGACCATAATCAATATTGTGTACACAAGGGCCGGGGTGTGACCATAATTAATATTGTGTACACAAGGGCTGGGGTGTGACCATAATCAATATTGTGTACACAAGGGCCGGGGTGTGACCATAATCAATATTGTGTACACAAGGGTCGGGGTGTGACCATAATTAATATTGTGTACAAAAGGGCCGGGGTGTGACCATAATCAATATTGTGTACACAAGGGTTGGGGTGTGACCATAATCAATATTGTGTACACAAGGGTCGAGGTGTGACCATAATCAATATTGTGTACACAAGGGCCGGGGTGTGACCATAATTAATATTGTGTACACAAGGGCCAGGGTGTGACCATAATCAATATTGTGTACACAAGGGCCGGGGTGTGACCATAATACATATTGTGTACACAAGTCCCGGGGTGTGACCGTCATCAATATTCTGTACACTAGGG
>JAYRBW010127479.1:0-16375 GCA_036023295.1 Invenusta paracnida | reverse complement strand
TATCTTCATAAAAAGCATTTAATATTTTAGGATTAAAGGAGATTAGACTATTAGAAATTAGACTATTACATATAATCGTGTGCATAAGAGAAAAGGTTAATTGGCACAATGACATATTGTAAATTGTAAGATGAAAATGTCTAGTTACTAATTATAAAATAAGTTGCTAAAATTATTTTTAGCTAAACATCGTAGATTCAGAAAAATATACTTTTGACCTTTGTTTATTATATTATCATATTTAATTTACAAAATTATTTCTTAGTCAATCTAATTTTTTATTTAACGTCCCGATTTACAAAGTATCTTTTAGTAGTACTAATATAATTTTCTAATTCAAGAAAATATTTTTATTCAAACAATCCTTTTCTAAGCTTATTCCTATTATCACAAACATATTTTTTAGTCCAACTGATAATTTACTAAGCTTCTGATTTGCAAATATATTTTGTAGTCCAATTGATATTTTGCTAAGCTTATTCCAATTATTGCTAAAATATTTTTTAGTCCAACCGATAATTTACTAAGCTTTCGATTCACATAAATAGTCACACTGATATTTTGCTAAGCTTCTGATTCACAGAAATAGTCATTTGATAATTGTCTAAGTTTTGCAATTGGCAAAAATAGATTTTAATCCATCTGATATTTAGCTAAGCTTCCAATTCACAAAAATATTTTTTAATCCAATTGATATTTTGTTAAGCTTATTCTAATTATTGCACATATTTTTTAGTTCAACTGATATTGCACTAAGCTTCCGATTTGCAAAAATAGCCATACTGATATTTTACTAAGCTTCCAATTGGCAAAATTTGTATTTGCATAGTCACACTGATATTTTGCTAAGCTTCCAATTCACAGAAATAGTCATTTGATAATTGTCTAAGTTTTGCAATTTGCAAAAATAAATTTTAATCTATCTGATATTTTGCTAAGCTTCTGATTTGCAAAAATATTTTTTAATCCAATTGATATTTTGCTAAGCTTATTCCAATTATTGCAAACATATTTTTTAGTTCAACTGATATTGCACTAAGTTTCCGATTCGCAAACATTTTTATTCTATAAATGTACAAACCTATTGTGATTACAAATACTCCATTAGAAGTATGCACGATTATCCATATTTAAAAGCATTTTATTGTAAATGATACAGTGAAATAAAATTATCTATTTTGAAAATATGCATTATTGACCTAGCATCGAATAATATCCAACTGATCAATAAACATACAACAAAGCTATCAGCTGGGATAATGATGCTGTGTGTGACATATTAGTAGCCACTAATTAAAATTTGCTTCTGGAATAATAACTGCTTTAATTACAGTCGTAATTACTTAGTGGCACTACTAAAGTAAAATTTCTTTTATAATATGGACCAAAGTTTTGACTCTTATTGATTTCATACACATTGTGCTGTTAATTTTTGTCAATACATAATTAATTGTTGAATTTTAATAAAATATATGTATAAACTGATTTTTTTCAAAATTATTAAAAACAATCAATAATTAAATTGAAATCCATTGTGCATCTTAGGATTATACTGTTATGTCATAAATTTGGTATCATTAGATTCATTATAAAATTCTATATTAGAAACCAATGGCCGAAACTATAATATATTTAGTTTAATCTACAAAAAAACTAAATGAAGTCATAATAATACTGTTTTTGTTTTTAATCAAAATTGGACCTTCAAAGAATATTAATTCCAATATCAAATTATAATAATTTCATTAAATAACATTATTGTATCTTATTCAGAATTTAATGGGCTATCCAAATTCAAGGCTTATAAAAGACAACCAATACTCCTTCAAAAGTTACAAAGAAATACATTTTTATATATAAAAAAATCATATATATATATACTTTTTTTATGACAATGATATATCATTAGAATCACAAAATTATTCTTTAAATGATAATAGTTATTTTTCTTAAAAATCTTTTAATTCTGCTAAATTTGACTTTAACTTTAACTTTTTAATTTCGTTTTACATGATTTCTCTCACAAATGTAATTTGGTGCGTTTTTCAAATTTAAATGGTAAGTTGTTAGGCAGGGCACAAATGATGTTTTGTTTACCGGGTAGCGGGTATATATCTCAAATTACCCGGTTTAAACACATAAATTTAGATTTTTCAGTGATTTTTACCAGTTACCTGAAACTTTTTCGACAAAAATCATCAATGAATTGCAATTATTTGGATAAGTGATTTGAAATATAATTTTATAATATGTTTAAAACAAAACTAATATAAAATAAGTGTTTCATGCAAAGAATAGTTTTGTGGTATTACAATATGTAATATACATTGCTGATGATCCCTATTTGGTATAACTGTGGGAAGCTTATTATTTTACTAATATCTTTAGTAGATATTACAATTGTGGCTCCAGGTGCAGAAAACAGGCTAAAAACGTGTTTTCTACATTTATAATATGCTATATAAATATAAAATTTGTTTGAAACGAATTGGTCTACTATCTGTTTCAACGTTGACTGAAGTAAATATTTATTTGGTGATTTGTTTTACTTTACTAAATCCGCTAATGCATGCATATTTTCAAAATATGTTATACTAAGTAAGATTAAGTTTTATATCGCTATATTCTTCTAAATTTTGAGTACACTCATCATTTTTGTATTTACTATATATAAAAAACTACTCTTATTTTATACACATTTATTTATATCAAAAATACTACACAAATAGGTTCAGTCTGAAGTCAACAATTACAAATAAAAAAAACATATTACATATTAAACCTTTGGGACGGATTTTGAGGCAGATTTTGTGCAATAAAATCAATAGTGTTTTTACTTATATGATATATATTATGCTCAATAAAATCAATAGTATTTTATGTTGTATTTAAATTCTTTCATATGATATATTATGTTTAGATAATACTAAAATATATAAATGAAATTAATATTATTACATCTATATAAATGTAATAATATTAATTTAATTTATATATCATATGAAAGAATTAAAATATAATACAAAATACTATTGATTTTATTGAGCATAATATATATCATATAAGTAAAAATACTTGATTTTATTGCACAAAATCTGCCACAAAGGTTTAATGCAATGGCCGATTTATATAGATGTAATAATATTAATTTCATTTATATATTTTAGTATTATTATTAAAAGTAAAAACTCTATTGATTTTATTGCACAAAATCTGCCGCAAAGGTTTAATGCAACAGGGGGAAAATCCGCAGCAAAGGTTTAATGCAATGGCCGAATAGATGTAATAATATTAATTTCATTTATATATTTTAGTATTGTTATTAAATGCACTATTGATTTTTTATTGCATGTAATAATATTAATTTCATTTATATATTTTAGTATTATTAAAAGTAAACACACTTGATTTTTTATTGCACAAAATCCACTGCAAAGGTTTAATACATTATTATTTTCCCTTTATTGACAGTTTTTTAATCAATTTTTAATGTATTTTTTAATGGTTTTTTTTGTTGAATTATTTTTCATTTTATTTCTGAAAAAGTTGTAGTTTCATTTTAGTTCAAATTTTCATTATGGCTGGTGGTCTGCATGCTCCAGTTTTTATTTCAGGAAACATACCTGCTATACAGCTATGTGACCTAGAAATTTCTTTGTGCAAACCTGTCTTTTTGGATGTATGTCAAAATGTCAACAAAATAAAATGTTAACAAGTCAAAATGTCAACAAATGAAAAGGTCAAAATGACAAGTTATAGGGTCAAAATGTCATATGTAAATGTATATATAAATTGCTATATATCAGAGTTGGACATCTCCCTACATTTTACTATCTCTAGACTGAAACCTATCTCTATGGTCTGAACATAGTGTTGTAATAAAATTATTTTGTTTGAATGTATATATTAATAACACATAACTTTCAGTAATACACATTCCATTCATTCTTATGTACTTTCCATACACATAATATATAAAACCACTAATTTTATGTATTATAAATAATATCATATATCTATTACCTATGATGTAACATATTTTTATATATACATATATATTAGGTTTGTTTTTATCGATAATGTATTTTTAGTCTTATTTTCTAATATGTGTTTTTTGAAAAATGTCAGGGTATATGTCAGGGTGACACTTGTGTCAGGGGCGCTATGAGCCCTGAACTTACGTATGTTAAAATTGTATGAATATATCATATATTGGTCCATAAAATAAATTTAATCAAAATATTAAATACTACTTTTTTCCCACCCTTTTACATCAAATTTACTAAAATAAAACTATTTTTTATACACGAAAATTTACAACACGATGTATATAAAATCGATAAGAGTGAACACTCTTTGTATAATCATTACTCTATGGTTATGCCAATGTTTATAAACTATAGTCTATACTTTATTAATGAAAAGTTTTAAATATTGTTCCAAATTTACTTATCTTATGTATATTAATAGCCGTACTTTCAATCTACTTATTTATTCCATGCTTAAATACTTGCTTTTACATCTTCATTTTCTTGATAATAATAATATCACAAGCTGCCAAGACTTATAATATTGTTGATGACTTTTATTTCATCTAATGTCACACTCTTACACTCCAATTCCCTCTTCTTAACAGAACTCACATGCAGGATTTAAAGGACATGACACGGGACGTCCACTATGAGAACTATCGAGCTAAGTATATCACAGAGCGGATGAGCAAACGTCAGACAGAACGAACTGGACCACCCACTACGTGAGTATAGAATAGAACAGTTTTATCACATAGAATGATTTGATGGTACAAATAACAATATAGTAAAAATAGTACATAATATGAACATGAGACCAATAAAACTAATAATAAAAGTCATAAATTTAAATATATTCGTTGAGAACCAAGGTAAGAGGCTGCGTCCTGCACTTGAAATGGAACTTGCGTCGTCTTCTTAGGTCCATCTCCACGTTTCCAGTGCAGTGTTTTTTTTTGGTATTTCGTAGAGAGAACCTTCTCTATACTGAACCATTCATTTGTAGAAGTTTTTCACTTAGGTTCTGATGGAATTCTGACAGAGCCAGTGATTTTGCTGCTAGGAGCGTACTTTTGCTAGGAAGTGTACTGCTGGTCGGGGTAAGTGAACTTGTAGGCACGTCGTTGAACAGCCTCTAGTTTATTCGATTGACCCTTTGTGATGAGCGAATGCCAGACAGGTGCGCCGTTTTTTTACAATGTATTGCTATTTTCACTAATTCAACATAATAAATGAAATTTTTTAGTTTCACAAATTTTTGAATATATTTTTATTTGTGTTAGACATGTGAAACACTTCTTTGGCATTTTCAAGACGAGGATCATATACTCGAATTTTTTCAAAATATACTCAATTTTTATCAAAATATACTCAAATTTTATTTTCGATTTAGTGTGGCCACCCTGTTGACAAAATGTTGACAACAGAACACGTTTTGCATTTTTTGATTGTGAAAAATTAACAAGCGAATACCATGTATAGTATATGTACTATGTATAATGTAATAGTTTACTATAATATGATATCACAATAATATATACATAGAAATTCTAGTTTTCCCATTTCTTACCATTTGTAGAGCTGCTATTCGTATCAAACGTGATTCCAGTCCCAATTTTGAAGCTATTGTGGACACGGACAGTCTACTTAAGCAGCGCGAAGAGGAGGTATGTACAGTGCTAGTGGCTCTTACTATCGCCATTTAGTAGTTAGTTACCTATAGTTTGTTTTGTAGAACGAATGATTACAGACGCACTGCAACTATATAGCATGTTGTGTGCATCCAGACTTAGAATATAGCTAGGAATGATGATATTGAAACTCGGATAAATAGTCACGCATTCCGCGTAAAAGAAAAGAAGTGTTAATTACTTTCGTAAAATATAAATATTTGATTACATTATTTACCTTTTTATTGAATTGTCAATTTGAAAATGTCATTATGACCACCAATAAAGGCGTATTCAAAGAGGACAAAAATGATGAAGTTTTAATCATCTGAGAATAGTTCAATGTTTCCTGTAAACCATTAAAATCTCTTAAAGCTAGTTCTGACTGATCAGTGTGAAGTTTTCTTATAACATGTTGAATGTTACTTTATCTTTTTATTAAAATGACGAATCGTTGAAATTATATTATAAATTACTTCATATTATGCAATAAAAGATTAACTGCCTTCGATACTTTGGTCTATTCATTATTATTAATCATTTTTATGAAACCGGTACTTTCTGCCGTTATTTTCAGCTTCAAAAAATGCAAACATTGGTTGCCAAGCTCCAGGAAGAGATGAAGGCTCCTCCACAGGACAAGTAAAACCACCATTAGATCGATAAATCAACTGTCTCTTGTTGCTTTCAGTGCTCTTTCGTTTATTACTATCCAGCAGGAGCGAATACTTTTAATTAAGAATACTAAATTAATATGTACGTATTTATAGTATATGTGTATAAAACGTTATTATTTCCTAAACAAATTATATATTTGTGATTATTGAGGACATTATCCCCTTTTGTCGTGCGCGTGAAAGCGATTTCTATTCTTCCAGCGATTCTTTCAGAGTTATCGACTATACTATAATATGTATATTATCTCTAACGACCAGTATGCCTCTTCTCGAGGGACATGCAGTTCTGACGACAATTTCTTGTTAGGTACTTGCACCACTGTACACGACGCGCTTTGGTGGGGACACGCAAAGACAGTCATACTAACTCCTCTACTCCTAGTCACATTATCTCTGCCTAGCTGCAATACCAGACCTATTAATCTTACATTTTTGCGAACATACTTATCATTTTTTTAATGCGAAGGAAGCCAAAATACTTTCAAATTGCGTCATTGTAAATCAAACAAATAACATTATAAGCGAATTCATTTTCTTTTCTTCGGGATCCATCGAAACATTTTCTTATTAGCATTTACGGTTGATGTTTGTAAACTAATGATTAGTATAATATCAGTTAACTAGCATTATCTGAAGGTGTAGGTGAAATTAGGCTAAATAGTTTTTTAGTAGTTTTTTTTCAATTAAACGCTAGTTTGCCAACAGGAGCAATGTTTGCCTTATTATTTTACTTACATTGTCAAGTTTTAAATGCGGTATATCCTTGAAATAACCATAATTGCATTTTATTTTGTCTGAAAATCTCAACTATTAAGCGTTATTATGTAGGTATATTTGCAATATTTTTATTACCCATTTCCCTTTCCCCATTTTACACCATTATGCAAAGTATACTTATATATGTATAGTTTGTACCTACTTATGTTCCTTTATCATATAGTTATCCAGACTTCCCCAAAAATTATATAACTCCCAGTCATATTATATATACCTATTACTAATAACTATATATTAATTTCACTTTTCTCTAATTATTATTTCCCACTATACAATCAATGAGGAGGAGAAACTAGTCATACCAGTTGTTAATAATTTATTCTCTGATTCATATTATATTTTTGCGTTGTAGTGTTACGTTTGTTTTTTAGTTTATAAATGCAATGTAATTTTATAATAACATTTTATTTTTGGTTGTACATGCTTTATGTTTCATATTATTTGACCAACGATTAATAGTATGCAATCATGAATTCTCTGAAATCATATTTGAAACTATATTAAAACCATATTTGCTTTTTCTTATTTTGCGATCCACAGTTGAACATGCCTACAATTTTTTTAAATGAAACGTAACGTTTACATTCTACTTTAACCATTAAAACCATTAATGTACAATTATTTTTTAAGTATTCTTGCATTTTAAATATAATTGAAAACATGGGATATTTCATATCTTATGGATAAAAACCTCGATATCTTACATTCTTATTTACTTTCGTACATATTCCGCAGCCATTTTGCATACTTGTCATAATCACAGGTATTTCTAAAACATTAGAATCTCTATTGCATGAATATATAAACCGTAGAATTTATATTACATAATACAACTCAAACGCCTACATTATTAATATTTTTATTTTGAATCTGGCAAACATTATTAATTACTCTATGTCTATATTACTGACGACTATGTATTTACTGCTGGTTATTTGATGCCATGAATATGATATATTACATATATAGCATGTTATTATATTACATTGTTTTCTTTTTGTCTTTCAATTTTAACCACATTTTAGGGGGAGGTCTCTCAGCTCTCTATATACTACATCCCTTTAATAGCTCTATGTAAATTAAATATGATATATAATTATGTACTAGTTAGTGGACCGAAGTGCTCTCTTTGTGTTGCATATTTTAATCGAGATATTGAATAATTGCCACTTAGTTTTCTGTTGTGCATAAATTGCATTTCTAGTGTATGCGCACCTAACTGGATTTTAATTGAATCAGTTTCTATATATGCAGCATATGTATGCAAATGTTACCTGAGAAGTACTGGCGCCCCGCTATTTACTTAGAAATCTTAAAACAATTTTTCAGCAAAGAATGTTTTACATAGGTAACGCGTGCCCTTTTTCAATTAAATACACTTCAAATAAGAGTTTCCAACGCGTATTGTAGCCTTGAAGAGTTGTTTCTACCACGTCAAAACTTATGTGCTTTCCTTTGAATATTTTTAGATGTTTCATTCGTTCCGAACTAAAGTAGCAAGAGTATAATAAATGTAAAAATAGTTAATGAATTAAACGATATCTATTAACATACGCAAATATGGTATCGTACTTTATAAATATCCGTTTAAAAAGACCTCGAAATCTAAATTAAAATCACTACATATATTTTCAGTTGGTACTTTTTGTCATGTTTAAAAATGCTGGTATTTATAACCAAAAAGTAATTTAGAATAAGAATTTTCTAATTGAACATGTCTGCTTGTTGATTTGTCACCATTAACGGACATATATATTTTAAAGTTCAGCAGTCTAGCTATATGTTTTTAAGCAATAATTGGTAACAATTGACTTAGTATTACCTACCGAAACTGACCTCTATTGCTATAATAACAATTGCAGATAATTTCTTTAATTTAAATGCATTACTCAAAAAACTTGCGTAATTGTTTATGTTTATTTTATGATATTAGAATGATTTTTTTCCTAAGTTGAAATTTAAAATGAGTTTATTATACATTAACATTCATAAATTATTTTTTACTGAATATCGATTTTGGAAGTTAAAATATATATTTTGAAACGATATATATTTACTTTAGTGAAACCTAAATGTTATAAACATTGTGAAATATTTTAATGGAATAGTCAATATCGGAATCAATAAATAGAACACACTATGCCCCATTCGTTTCAAAATATGCGATTTAAATTTCCTATATGATGATATGCTCATACATGACCTCACTTAAAACTTATTATTATCTTTGAAACTACTTTTATTAGTGTTCCCATTTTTATATGTCCACCTATGGTACCCGAAGCAGGGGCGTAGCCAGTATAGGGCGCATGACGCACGCTCTCCCCCCCCCCCACTTGAGCAGTCGGACATTTTTTATGGTGTCAGATAGAATAAATTATTATAGAATAAAATTATATGTACTTGATCTTATTTCCGAATAAATAATCTCAAAAGGACTACTTCACCTCTTAGTTGAATCAAAAGACAATGTACTTGAAGAGCATCTTAAATTAGCAAAAAAACGCGACTTACCTGTCCCCACCTATCTAAAACGAGCTTTTCGACTGCATTAGAGAGGAAGTTAAAGATGTAATTCTAAAAGAAATCAAAGAGCAAATGATTAGTCCAAAATTTAGTATAATGGCTGATGAGGTAACCGATGCCTCAAACTGAGAACAACTTGGCATAGCTGTGCGATATTAAAAAAATGACACACCCGTTGAAAGGCTTCATGGATTTGAAAAGTGTACTTCGATGACAGTAGAAGCCATCAGAACACAATAATTGATTTCATTAGCAGAAAAGGATTGGACGTTCATCAGATTCGCTGCAAAATTATGATGGTGCTGGAAACATGGCTGGAGCAGTTAAAGGTTGCGCTGCAAGAATTTATGCTATAATTCCAAAAGCCCCATACACACACTGCGCAAAGCATGACTTAAATTTGGCTCTTGTAAACCCAGTAAAGATCCCATTAGTTTTCACCATGATGGAAAACCTGGCACACGTGGGTACATTTTAAAAAAATTTTCCCAAAAGAAAAAGATTTTTGGAGAAAGAAGTAGAAAGCTATAAGAGCTGTAAAGACAATTGCAATCGAAAGTATGCTAATCAAAGATAAAAACTCTCTGCCAGACTAGATAAGTAGAAAAACATCAAATATTTCAGGATGTTCACGAAATGTACGAGCCTTGACAAAATGGTTTCTGATGGTACCCAAATGTGGCATTGAAAAACAATAACTCATGCCTCGGGTCCATTGAATACGATCACTAGTTCACAGGTTTTGGTAGCATTTGAAACTACGATATTCTTTCCTCTACACTGAACATTTATGTATCATTATACGAAGAAGTATGTATGCGAGGTCAAAGGAAAAATTAAAGTGGCAATGGAAAACCCAAGCCACATTCAAAACTATCTTCAAATAAATGAAGAGAAAGGCATTTGTTTCATACAATGAAATTACCAAGCCACGTATATGTGGATGACTAACACTGCGTGAGAATCACGGACAAAGATATATCGGCAACCCCAGAGGACTACTATCGAGTTTCTGTTTTTCTTCAGTACTTTTCCAATCTGTATCAGCAGCTAGACAGTCGTTTTACATCGATGAGCAGACTGGCAATAGTGGGACTCAAGCTTTTATACCACAGAACCTCAATGTCATTAATGAAGAGACAAACGAATTACTTGAGAATCACTTTTGGAATGATTTGCCATCACCACCAGATCTTATGTTTTAGGTGTAAAGATGGCAGTTAATGTAGGAAGGTTATGTTACAAAGCTAACAACAATCAGTGAAACTTTGCGCAATCCAAAATTTCAAATTGTTTCCTCGGGGCATCCCAGCATTTCCGCCATTCTCAGATTTCTGCTGTTACTGCCGGTAACCTCGTGTGCTGTGGAGAGAGCTAATTCTTTGTTGGATTTTGTCAAATCGGCTAGACGAAATACAATGTTCGAGGACCGTCTGAATTCCTAGCTGATTCTTGTCCCAAGGACATACTGAAAAGGTCTAGACTGTGAAAAGGTGATTATTAGATTTGCAGCCACAAAACCCAGGCGAATGATGATGAGTAATATACTTTTTAGACAATAAATGATTATCCTTTGCACACCCATTGTATACATATTCCTTCAATACAGAATATACTGATGGTATATATTTTGATTACTTTTGTAAAGGGGAATAATCTGATGCTGCTATATTATATACATATATTATGTTTTAAAAAAGTAGCTATCATTTGTAGACATTTTCTGATTCAAAAACATTCTTGTCCAAGACACAACAAAAATTAAACAAACATAAATGACTCTTTTCTTTAAGGTAAGTTCTAATTGTTTTATAAATTTATTGCACGGATGATTATTTGCAATAAGTTAGTCGGAAAAATTACGTTTAATCGCGCCCCCCCCTTGTAAAATACTGACTACGCCCTTGCTGAACTGAACATGTTAGAACATATAAAGAAGTAGTGATAAACTGTTGTTTATTCTTGATAGAAAATTGGTTGGACGTCCTGAAATGTAGTATAAATTACGTAGTCTTCGGAGAAACATTTTTTAAATGAAAATGAAAATTGACATAAGTATAAGTTAAACAGGACATAAAATTTCGTGGCACAGCGGGAGGTCTTATAGGACCTATATACATATAAGTTATCACAAATCTGCAGATCTAACATCAAAATTTAGGTCAGTTTATGACAATACGGGGTGCTCACATCTTCAATATTTGGTATGAAAATACTTAATTAATATTAATTTAGATGAATTTTATAGGCTGCGTCGTACTCAACCAATGAAATTGCTTTTCATTCGCCAGTTATTAAAATGATATACATTATGTAATTAAAGTTAGAACTTACCTAGTTGTGAGCAGTAACTTGTGTTGCAGTGTCAAGATAAACATTAACACAGTTTCATAAGGATTTCAACAGTAGAATTATCATTATACTTTAGAGTTCTATTACAGTTTTTCTGCAAATACAAAGGAATGCTTTATTTAGATATGCAACCTAATCGGTGAGTTCGTAAAGTAGTAATTCCTATTTAAATATTGTTACATATGAGTGAAATAATTTAGTTTACGTAAAAATTAATTAAATTTAAAATTATTCGTATAATCATAATTGATAAGTATTTTTTACTCTGCCTATAAATATGCATATTTGTATAATCAATAGATTTAGCTGCCCGCTCCGGTTGTTTAAATTATGTTATAATACTAAATATTATATTAATATCATATCACAAGAGGAAAGAACAAGTTTCTCCTTTTTTTAACAACTATTTTGATCTCATGATAAATGATTAAATGATTGATATTTATTATATACATTAGATTAACAAATAAGTTATACCTAATATATATGTGTTTCGCTATTTATTTTTGAATTTGGAAACAATTGTTATATTTATTGATTTTTACAGTATTTTCGCTTCTATTTTTTAGAGTTAAATATATTTTATTTACTAAAAAACGTATAAAAAGATAATATTGATTTTTTTCAGTCAGTAATAAACACAGCTATGTAATATCGGTCCCTTTAATTTGTTATCATTGAAATTATTTCCATGTGAATTTATGAAGAAATACGATTGTATAAAAAAACTACTTCAAAATGTTATATTTAGTGATAGGTAAATGATGTAAATATTTTGTTGATTTGGAAAATGTTATATTTAATTAATTAAGGGTTTAAATTTGATACTAACAGTAGCAATTAGATGAATAAATTTCCGATGGAGAGAAAAATGCATAATTCTGAATAATTACTAATAACATTTAAAAAAAATAATACAATATATTTTTAATATATAGAAGTGGTTTTAAAGTATGGTTTAACAATGTAATACCTTTTTAAACTATAAAAATCTTAAAACGTAGTAATCTTATTCTTCAAAAATAACTTTATATCAAATATTTAAAAATAAAAAATAAACTTAATAATTATGAATAAACTATTTCTTTAAACCGTACATAAAATATTTGAAAATGATAAAAATATATGTTTACAGATTGTAAATATAATGTAAAATAATTAAATAATCAGAGTGATTTTCAAGGAGAATTTCAATATTAAACATTGATTGTTCATACGAAATCAAAGTGAAATGCTATGCATTAAATATTAAATTAAAAATTCATGGCTACAATTTAAAATAATTATAATATTAATCCTTTCTATAACATGATAAACGATGTTAGTATAAGTAGATAATATGATTAGCTGTATCATTTGGAAAGATGTGATACGAGAGAGATTTCTATATTCCTGGTGTAACATTTATAATCAATACATAATGCATTGATAGATCATTTATTAATTTACGTATGTAGATATATGTATTTATTGATAGTCGTGCATAAAAATAATATATATATTTTGTATCTAAGAATATTACACCAGTTCCGATAAAGATATGATGTTATCAATGTAATTATGAATAATTATATAAGAATGTAAGAATATAATTATATAATACATTAATTATATTCTAAATTAATGTTTATAAAAATTGTATATTTACATAAATGTAATTCTGATAATTTTTCCATTATTATAAATTAAAAATTAATGTTCCAAAATTTCTACTACAACAGCTATTGTGAGTACTAAAAACCAATAATCAAATTCCCATTGGGAGCGGCCATTTTATTTTTTTCCGATTACCAGAAAGTTTTCGTCAGTCACGCATCTTGTCATTCGTATATAATTTTTTGGTAATTATTCAAGTGATTGAATCATCGAGATTATTTTGTTTTAATTAAATACACTTTCACATTTTAAACTTCAGATATAAAATAAAGAAATAGATTTAACCCTTTTAAAATCGCTTATATAAAATGGAATAACTAGACATTTTATAAGTAAAATACACTCACTGCAATATTATATTGAATTATATTCCTAGAAGTGGAAACATTTTCAATTAAAGTTATATATTATAAGTAAATAAGCATTAACATAATCTAATTTTCAAACATATTTCTATATACATCCATAAAACATTTCGAAGTTTAAACATTAAATGTTATCGTAAATGTTTATGTTTATGCCTATTTAACTGAAATAAAAGTAAATTTCTCAGTCACAATTTACATAATTTATATATTCTTTGATTAAGTCCTATAAACTATTTCACTATTTTCAAGATCTTCAGTTAATTTATACTATACATTTTCAAATAATAATTTACCTTACAAATATTGGCACAGGAACCTAATGTTTCATTCGGTCGATAATTAAGAAGTAACGTTTATTTTTATTCCCAGAGACTTACAATGTATATTTTGCTGTAATAAAAATATACCAATTTATATAATCTAAAATTAATTTGCATATATAGTATGTGTAGATAGGTGAATGTATAATGGAAATCTGCGGTTCTGTTTGAGTCTTTTGGTGAATTTATTGAGAAATGCTTGCAACGACGTGATCTTTTGTGAACTGCGACAGACAGTTTCCGATGTCAAATGCCTCAGTAAATAAGTCCTGACTTGCGATACTTTCTAATATATGGCTTATATGTTGTTAGTTAATAATCCAATCCCGTATATTCCTCAAATGTATTATTTAATATTTTCCCGCTAAGCATAGTTAGTTATACTACGTGTCAGGTTTTGTAGTTTGTCTAACAGTATATCTATAATGAGTGCACATATTATAGTTAGTGCTCTTCTAAATTTATATTTTTGTACGTGATATTTTAGTATTGATTAATGTTATTCTGTTTTATTTGTGAATTATACTTACTAATTATATTAGTGCTGAAGTCAAATTTATTTATTTATTGAATACATAAACAAGTTTTGCATATACATACATATATATGTTTATTCTCTAATTAAAAGGTTTAATAAAATCATAATGATATGAACTTAAATACTATATTAAGCTATATATTATTTCATATTTCAAAAATATCAAATTTATGGATTTAAATAGTAAATAAAAAATATAAATAATATTCTAAAATTTCTAATCATCTTTCTTTTGACTTGGGCCTGTAATTATAATTATTATTTATTTATTTATTACTATTTAGAAAATATAATAAAATCTATTGGATTACTACACATACCTAAGGATTCTTTCCTTCAATAAATATTTCAATAAATTAGACCAAACCTCACAGACATTTACAAATATCCTTATATATATACATGTTTCTACAATATTTCTCAGGACTTGTACGTCTTTAACTTATTATAATTTCTTTTCCTATATAACATACAAACATCCAGCATAAAACATCTTTTATGGCATCCTATATCACAAGAAGAATATTTGATCATTGGCTAAAGTTATTACCTACGCATAAACGATTAAACAGTGAAACGATAAAAGTATTATTAATTAAGCATACACCCCTCCCCCAGTATTCCATACCCACTATAGTCAAAGTTCTAGGTGCAATATATTTATCATTTAAAAAACTGCCATGGTTATCCTATATATGTTGATGTTTAGAAATCATAGTTGCTTTTATGGATAGTTCGTATAAATATTATATATATATATAAAATAGAACATTTAAATATTTATGTTCACCAGTAAATTATATTTAAGCATGCAATATCATTCAGACCATTTATACTGTACAAAAGATAAACATATATAGATATAATATTAAGTGTATATTATCTCTTCCTATTTAGGCATAAAATAAAGACATGATGCTACTTTAAATTAAATGCGAAAGATACTTTCACGAAGGAAAAGACTGTAGCAACTGCCTGAGAAAGAGAGAGAGAGAGAGAGAGAGAGAGAGAGAGAGAGAGAGAGAGAGAGAGAGAGAGAGAGAGTGCGAGAGAGAGAGAGAGAGAGAGAGAGAGAGAGTGAGAGAGAGAGAGTGGGAGAGAGAGCGCACGGATGCTGTGACATACAAACCCACAAAAAAAATACAAACCCACAAATACATATAAACCTTGCTATTAATAAACGGAAATATGGAAACGCTGCCGGAGACGATGATATTCATGGGATTATGATTACATATCTGGGGACCAAAGGTTTGAATGAGATCACTGAGATATTCAACAGGTCATTGAAGAATTGGGAAATCCTGTGTGTGGAGTCGATCACGGCGGCTGACGTCGTCTCGTGGCCTCCGATATGACTCTTCGCCAACGGGTCC
This sequence comes from Invenusta paracnida, assembly GCA_036023295.1. NCBI lineage: Eukaryota > Metazoa > Platyhelminthes > Proseriata > Coelogynoporidae > Invenusta > Invenusta paracnida. The sequence goes on along the minus strand of JAYRBW010127479.1, from coordinate 84 downwards.
GATCCAGCGTCACCTCGTTGAGCTGTTGGACGCTCATCTCTGTCATTCGTTTGATGCCGTCTATCCAGCGCATTTTAGGTCTAC
>JAYRBW010127468.1:0-16375 GCA_036023295.1 Invenusta paracnida | reverse complement strand
ACATCAGACAAGCAGCACTCAACCGAAACACATGGCGCGACCTATGCAGAAATTAATGTATTTGATGTATTTTCTCTGTACCTATTTGGCCTTCCGGCTTTATTTTCAATAAACCGACTATTTATTATATATATTGTTATTGTCCATGTTTCAAAATATGTACATATGTATAACTTTATAATTGTACTGAATGTTTTAATATAAGTTTAGTATCGTTTACTGATCCATAGTCTTCTAGTAGACAGACACAACGCTGTCAGCTGTCAATGTGAGTGATTGGTAAGTCGTAAATACTAGTTGACTAATTGCTAATAATTACACAATTTTTAAATTACATAGTACAATAGGTACCGAGTTTCAGTACATAATTATTAGCTTAGTAGTTTACTAATTATTATAATTATAATTTTTACAATTGTTTCAATTCTGATCAAGCCTTACTCAAACAGGTTTAGCTTTGTGTTGCTAACACAATTTTTATTAAATTCTATTAAAATTATTTGCTACAGCCACTTTGGACCAATCCTGTGACTTTAAGAAATTTATGAAACCTAAATACCCATTGTGGCTCAGAAGCTACATATCATTTACACTAAAAAATGATGTATTTATTTTAAATATAGTTTGTAGAATTTTGTGCACTTCTTTCAAACAAACAATTAAAATGGCGTCTGATGATAAGATGAGTATATACGTATTTTTATTAGTTCTAGGCACATTATCTAAATAAAAGGAACATATATTTAAAGATTATATTTTAATATATTAATGTAACACTAAATATATATTATATTAAACATATATACACATGATTTTTAGTGACATGGCAAATTTGCTAAAATTGGCATTTAAGGTACAATGTCAAATATTGTCTTTGGTTTACAGAAAGGCTGCAAACATGTTTATTATGTTATTGTAGCATGTGTACTTAACAGTACGTGTATTTTTATGCATAATATATATACATAATACATTTTTATATGTATTAAGCTACCTAAATCCATTAATGCCCATTGTAGCAAATTAGCTACATTAAAAGAATAGATCCACAAAAAATATTTTCAAAAAAGTTTAATTAGAATATTGTTTAGTAAGTATTAGTAGTAATAAATCATTGAACAATTTTTTTTATTGAGAACATAGTATGAGAGGGATAAAGCTGATAGGACAATTTTTGTGAGATATTTATAAGTTTGTGAGAAAATGGATTACATTTTGTGATATTTTTAGGAATGTCTTATAAACTGTCTAACCATAGTTTATGAAACGCTTTTGAGGAATTAACACACTTATTTGTCTAGACTTTTGTTTGAAATGCTCACATAGGTAGGGAAAAAGTTATCAGTATAAAGTACGTATTTATAATTATATAGGTAGGTACTTGATAAAAAAACAAAAGATTGTATAACATATAAAAGGCAGGCATATAGTGTATACAAATTACACATAAACAATTAAACTATAAGTATAATCAATCTTAATATATATATTACGTAATAAAAAATGGAACACATTTTAAAGCACGTATATTTTTCTATCAATAAAATATGCAAATATCTACTAAACTGTTCAATGCAACAATTATTTTATTGATTAATAAAATTAATACACCGATTTATAAATATAATAGACCGTTATTGTTTACAAAAAGAAGTGTTTAATAAAAAGAATTTTTGAAAAATATAATTAATGCTAAAATTGTGATATGAACTTGATATTATTTATATATGATATTTTTAAAATAAATTACGAAGAAATTTTCAACAGTATATTACCATTCTAAAATATTTCATTATGTAACATATTTCACATACTTTTGAAGAGAAGCATCAATGGTAAGCATATCGGGTGATAAATAGCTCGAAAGGCTATTAGAAACACTGACAGCAACATTCATGATGATGTTCCACGTTGAATTGAAGTCCGCTTGAATATCCTGAAGGTTTGAAAGTGTTTGCAGAAAGGCGGTCCAGTCCATACCTTGCATTCTGTCCATACTTTCGTAATAGAACTGAAATGGTAGGATAAGAAATTGAAATTTGGAAATAAAAACATAACATTACAAAATAAAACAGTAAAATAGTTTTGTGATAATACTTTATGAAAACGTTTATCATTTAACTAAGATTTACTTGTTCACCCCCGTAAGTATGTTGTACATTTTACATTTTAGATAGACGATAACAAGGTATCCATAACTGAAAAGTATTCATTACATACTATTTTATACTGTCAATATTTAAAACAATATCTTCTGGATCGACTTCGAAATATCTAACTAAATAATTGTATTGACCTTGTACATAGTGATAATGAGGGCCGTATTATTTATTTTCTAGAATTTTCATTAGGATGAAATACATAAAACATAATACATTTATACATTTTTCAACATAATACTAAACCATAGAAATATAATTAAACCACAATATATATTATAATAATAAAAGTGAATGTAATTTAATAAATATGACTAGGATTCTATGTACCTTAAATCTTAATAAAATCAATCATTAATAATATACTTTTATTGGACATCTCTAGGATTAACTTCCACTTGATAAAAATAAACAATAAACACATCCATTCCCAGTAACGATGATACCACATCAAATTTCAAATTTATTTATATAATAAGCATGAAATGAATTTTGTTAACATTTGGAACTAAATACTTTAGTACAACAATGATATAATCATTGAATTCGGCGTTCACGCACCAATTTCCCGAACTCCAGCGTATTAAAAGAGTTCGTTAGAGTATCCTGCAGAACAGAGCCGTCCACTTTGCAGACCTCAGTCAAGGCTCGATCGAATGGGGCTCTACTTGCATTGCTTGGCACCTCGAAAATCACCATCAGTCCGGGTGAGGTGCAAAGGGCGGCCTTTATCGAATTGTTATTCAGCATCAGAGATTGCATCACTTCCACAATCTAAAAATGTACAATACGTTGAAAAGAGGAAAGACCCAAGACTGGTTATTGATTAAAAATTAAAATTAAAACATGTATTGCAGATATATTCTTTTTTAGAAGGATGTTTCAAAGGAAGTCAATGGATATTTTGCTAATTAGAATGAAATATTATTACATATTATTACATATTAATATACAGATATCGTTAAAAGTGTGAGATATAAACATTGTTACAAAATCTATATAGTACAATTCTAGTAATATATATAATATAAATTTAACGTAAAAAGTATAGAAATTCATTATAGTAATATTCGTCCAAAACATTATTTTACAACTAAAATTTTCTTAAATTTAGACTTATATAATTTTACTTCCTAGAATACTTACTCATTTTATTTCCTATAGATTTATCAAAAATTAAAAAATATACTCAATTATCATTTAAAGAGAGTGATTATACATACTTACATAGAATTATCTTATAGTAAATAGACCTGAAAACATCTTATAACAATATTGCAAAGGATCGCTTTCTATTAAGGCATAATTGAAATAAATAACCTATTAAATGTAGTAACTTTAAAGTGATTTATAATCTTATAGTACTAAAAATACATTGCCGTGACATTAATTATGATATATATATTTCAAACTGCTTCATATTGCAATAGTATAATAAACGATTTTTCTTAAAAAGATAAAAAATTATAACCCTTTTTATTGTCAAACTTCGTAAATTTGAATACATGGGAAATTAATATCCTCTGTGTTTTATATGTTAATCAAAATGATATTCTAATTTGAAAAAAACGATATAAGTACTTTTCTTTGGCAATAATATTTCAGATAAAATTTAATTTAACGTATCATAAACAAATTTAAAGATATGACATTATAACTCATCTAGCTTATAAAAATTTGTTTGTCTGAATAAGTAGACACATATTATTGTTTATTAAACGTAATTGTGAATTTATGCCACTTTATATTTTATCATATTATTATATTTGAATAATAAAATACAATACGGACGGAATATACAGAATCTAAATATTAATGTGTATACTTTTAAGAACATACATATTACAAATATATACATAAAATATTTTAAATAGAATACTTGCATCATCAAAAGTATTCTATCATTAAAATATTCAATAATAAAAATCAAATTATTGACTGCATAAGTTATCATAATATAATGTTTTGTATATTACTGCTATAATTTTACGTGCTAAGTTAGTATTTACCTTGAGAAGGGTAGTCGAACAAAACACTGAATCATCTTGAATAATTCATTGAATAAATGTATGGAGTAAATGTTTTTTTTTACTATTAACTATAATAAAAATATTATTTAAAATAGAAAGAAAACTGTCGCCTTAATAAGATAATTAAATGAATATTTGTTTAACTCACCCCACTAACACGAATCGGGTATACCATAAGGTCTGTCAGAGCTGAAGACAGTTCAGGGAAAGAAATATTCATCGATTGGATCATAGACTCTTGATTGGTTAACAGTTGCCTCAAGGTTATACTATTGCCTTGTGATTGGCTGCCTTGTAAACTGGCGATGAGCTGACTCGCGAAGATTAGGCCCCGCTTCATCTGATTCCATGTGGATGAATTTTGCGACAAAATCGAGATAAGAGGGTCGAGACGTTCCATGCCACGTATCATCGCGGTAAGTCCTTCAATTTTTTTAGCACTCCGGGTTATCTCTTCAATTATGCCAAAGGTCTCAACTATCCAGCTCGCAAGGCGAGATATCTGCGGTAGGTCGATACCCCAGAAGCTCCGGAACTGGGGAGCCATAGTAATGAGTTGGCCAAGATCAAGAATTGCGGTTGCCAAGGAAACTTCACCGGTCATGTTCATCATGCCAGCAACCTTTCAAGTTATAGTTTGGTTTTTAATTGAAAATTAAATAAAATTGTAGGGTTTGTGTTTATAATTTATAAATTGAAAAGTACAATAATTGTACAATTAATAAATATCAGTCAAAAGTAAGAATTTCATAAAAACTATTATGTACGCTGTTTGTACAATAAAAGTACAATAAAAGTACAATTAATAAATATCAGTCAAAAGTAAGAATTTCATAAAAAATATTATGTACGCTGTTTGTATTTATTTATATTAATCTAGTTGTTATATCCGTAGTAAGGAAATCTGCCGAATATATTTTCTGAAAGAAGATACATATATTTATGTTCTCTATTTTAGAAGCTAGTGAAATAATTTTTAAAATAAAATATGTAGAAAAAATTATACTGTCGAATCCCGTTATTCTCAGTGAAACCCCCTAACTTAAGAGAGGGCGGTTTCATATCACATTCGTGATAATTAAGCGATCAAATGTTTAATAAAAACCCGCATCTTCAGGGGCCTTTGACGTTATTTATTTAAATATCTTTAACAGATTTTTAAGTAGGCAAATGTATAATGAAGGTTTTTGTTTATAAGTATTACAGGATAATAAATCAGAGTACAAAAGTTATATAAATATATATAATATGTATTTTTGTTTATTCATTTACAACATAATATTTACAGACATGATATTATATTTAGAGTTAAGCACTGTCCTTCAAAATTACTATTGATTGTAAGAAAAACCTGTGCGTGTAAATATATAACCATTAGGTATGTCTACCGAAAGCAGATACACACTTTTTATCATATGATAAATTAACTTTCAAAACGTATATTAATTAATAAATATCAATCAATTAATTAATTTAAAAAATGCAATATAACATATTGTAATATAATTTTCAAAATATATATCTCAGTTATAGAAACTACTGTAACATAAGAAATTATATATTTTTTAATTTGGTTTGTAAGAATAAATGTATAACAAATTAAAAAGAGTGTTTTCCCAACATCCTATAAAATCAAGATAGGACTTTTGATTATTATGCACAGTCGATACATGTATAAATCATGTATTTTATATTTTATAGTGCAAAAATATTATTTTATCACCTCAGCTGTTACGTAAATCTAAACATGCAATAGAAGATAGAATTGTTATATGTATTTCTCACCAGTCGTATAACCCTGTTTAAATCAAATTGTTTCTGAATTTTTGAAATAAGTTCTTCAACTTTGTCATCGGGGATAATACAGAGCTCCACTGAGATGTTCCTCATACCGTCTGGATTTGGAGTCTCTAAGTAAATCCCCAAAATATTCGGAGTGCAGATGATGTTTCGGACGTTAGTTGGGCCCAACAACGATAAAAACTAAGAGGAATATAAAGCATGAAACATGTAAAGGAAAGGTGGTTTGATGTATAGCATCAATAAATATTTTCTTAACAATTGCAGGTGGTAACTTTAAAGCACATATTAAGTTTGATATCATTTTGAATAAAAGTTTTCAATTAAATTAATACAATAAACTTGCATGTCCACAAAAATAGAAACTTAATCATTGACAGCGATACAATTTAATAATCGTGTAAATATAATATAAGTATGGCTGTATTATTATTAAATGAATTGAAATCTAAAACATAGCATAATGTTTGGAAACATATTAATACTAAAAATAAATATTTCAATCATTTAAAATATAATAATCATTCAAAGTATTTTTATCATTAACTAGAAGTATAATTGAGACAAATATGATAAAATTGCAATATCTACAAACAATGCCTATAATAGAAACTATACTAAAAATTATTAAATAATTTATTTGGTAAATTTGATTAATTGTATAAAAATGAGATCATTTACACTTCCACAAAATAGTTTTGACAGTTTTTCTATTATTGTATTACTCATAATTTATTCAAAAACAACTTCTGGTATTCTACTAATTTATTAAATAATTAAATAAAATAAAATTGTTCTTCAAAGAACTTGTACTTCTCGTTCAAACTAAAAATATGATTTTTATCAAATAAATCTTGTTGATGTTCATAAATCTTCATAGACATATTCATTTTACCTTATATTTTGTTTTCCATCATATTAAATGTTTATAAAAACGTGTTAATATATAATCGTAACACTACAATAAGTCACAATATGTCTACAAAGTCTATATATATACATATACGTATGCATACAACCAGTTGAGTCAAAGGGATTTTAATCAAATTAAGTTAAGATTTTATTACGTGTTCATAAATTGCAAAAACTATATAAAAGTTTTATAAATTTACCCTTGATATGTTAAGCTTGGAATCCAGAAGTGTCCTGGCTGTGTCGGCTGAGAGAGAATCATTGCCAATAGTGAGCAGAAGGAACACCTCCGACTCATTTCGGAAGAAAGACCCAACGCGGAAATCAAAGGCTAAAAGTTGTTAAAAAAATTTTGTTTAAGAATGAAATCTTAAAACAAGAAAAGAAACAAATTTTGAACTAAACTGCATTTTAGAACTTTGAAATGAAGATAACTGAAAAAAATTATTTAGTCTTATATACTGTCTCGTATGTAATATTTTATTTTAAAATTTGTGAATTGTAACTATAATAGCGGATGCAAAGTTATGCGGCATGGCATACATACCAAAGACTACTTTAAGTGTATTAAAGTGTATTAAAGTAGTCTTTGATGCATACATATAATGTTTTCTTCATTATCATGTATAATAATTGTAGTATATTCCAAATACATATAAACATTACATAGTAAACTACATAAATACTTTAATCTATATAAATAAACATACACATATAATCCATATATTAGATCTGTATTAAGTTAAATTTCATTTATAAATACATATACAATTTTAATACGAATTTTTTTTATCTTTTATCATTTAAAACTGTTAGTATATTGATCCTATATTATGGAATATTTTAAAACATTTTGGAAAATGTTAAAAGTACCCGATATCGAATTATACGTGTACTATAAATAGATAGTCACCATATAAACGTTTATTATTCAAAATTAATTTTACTCTAGAATTATACTTTCTTACGAAAGCTTGTTTTTTATAATAAACGTTTATATAAGTATATTGTAGCTTTTTATTTTTAATATCATAAGTGACCAATGCTTGTTTTTATTCATCATAGTTGCATTATATAATCATGTAATGAATTGTTGGCAGTCATATGGATATAATTTCTAATCGTTTAGTAAAGATAAACGTAAATAATCAAACTAAAAATAATAGACAAACTGTTAATAATAATACTTACAGATAACTTCTTGGACATCAGGAGATGAAAGAACTGTAGCCAATGTTTTTATGGCTTCAAGGGATGTAGAAACCTGTTTCACAGATTGCAAAACCTTTTTATCTTTGAGTATTGGAACTAAGTTCTTCTGCAACCGCTTTATTCTGTGAGATAAAATGCAAAGCTAATATTTATTGATAGTCATTAAAAAAATTACTAAAACTAACAAGGGTTTCCCTAAAATATATTCACCAGTATTAGTGAATAATTTACAATTCACAATAGTGAATTATTTAGTAAAAGCACAAACATATGGTTCTATATTTTACAACAAGTTTGACTTTTCTTAAACAACTTTGAAAATAAGTATATTAGCAATTATCACAAATTATGACGTACATTTATCAATAATGTTTATTAATTTTACGTAAATAAAATAATTCCTTTTACTAAAATAATAACATATAAAGATTATATTCAGTCTGAGGACTCAACCAAAATTATTGAATGACTGCCAAATGTCTATTATGTAGCACTACTTATGCTAATCTAGATTTATCGTGGCCTATATTTTGTGTTACTATCATTCACGTTTGTTATTTAGTAAGTATTTGCATAAAATAATGAATGCATTAACAGTTCTATTTCTTGTCTTAAATAGTAGACAAACTATCCGGAATAGTAGAAGTTGTGTATACATCAGGATAAATAAGTTTCCTAATGTTAAAAAATGTATGTACTTATAAGAAACTAATTTAAATTTTATGTACGCATAGCTAGGTATATCAAACATAATATTCAGAAATCCGTAACGATTTAAGCAGTTTAATGTAACTTAATAATATACATAGATCGTTAACATTTATTAAATTGTGTAGTTTCGAATAGTACCGACATGGGAATATATTATTGCAAGAATATCAAAAGAAACCATTGATCATTGAATTGTTATAAAATGTTAATAACGCATTTATTAAATTACTTTTATTTCTAAATTCTAAATTTAAAATAAATTAAAAATAAAGATAAATTGATTTAATCTTTTACTAAAATGTATTTTAATAAATAAAAGTCTTAGCCCTGTATTTATCAATTTTTCAGCATCTACAGGAACAGGTACATGTCATGTTGTATAATATAGAACCATATGTTTGTGCTTTTATTTAATAATTCACCATTGCTTGTTTAAATGTACCAAATGTCTATAATCAATGTTATCTTTTGTATAGTTGAATGGATTTAACACCTTCCATTATTTATATTTGTGATCGTTGAGAATACGTGCAGGCATATAAATAGCATAATAAATGGCGATTATTGCGTTGCCAGCACAATATTCATGTGGCAAATGATTCATTCCTTCGCCTAAATAATTGTTTAGAAGCCTACGCAAAGAGAGTATTATTTCTTATAAGGTAAGTAACAAGAAAACTGTACCTTATAATACTAGCATTATACGGTAGGGTCAATTTATGTATAGTAAATTCATAAATGCACACCATAAGTGTTGCATAGAAGAGACCTACCTGTCTCTTGCAAGAGTTGCATTTGGGTTTGCTGGAGCAGAGGGATTTTTACAACGATCGTTCATCTCACAAGCAAATGATTGAACGAATGGCAACGCCCCATCACTGGGCATCGATTGGCTCTCAAAGTTGCCTAAATATCATAATTGGTAGGCAAATGAAATATTGGAGAATGGTTGGATACGATTAAGCAAAAGGAATGAATATACATCTTGAAAATGATTAACATGGCTGCCTCAAATTGCGTTATGTAGAAAATATTTGCTTGACAAATTTAAATCATTTGTCTAAATTTTTATGACCAAATTATGTCTTTTAAAGTTTCTTAAGACAAAAGTTTATTTTTAAATTATTATAGTGTATAAACACATATGTCAACTCATATAGTTAACAAATTAGTACACAAATTACATTAGATCGTTAGATAACAAAGAAATTAATCTTAACCAGTCAATGATCATAAATACAATTAAGTAATAACCAATTGAATAATTTATTGCATAATTATAGAAATATATATAAAAGACTAAAGCTGAAAAATATAAAGTTGCGATGTATTGGCAAATTTTTGTGTTAATTTTCTTCGCTGGTATTTCTCCGTTGTGTCTTAATTAATTATTGTCTCTTTTCCTTCCATGTAAGCATTAGAGTTTCTTATTGTTTTCTCTTTGGTTAAGAGTTCTATTGATTTATCCATCTCTCTCTTTATATACAGCCTTCCTCTCATTGCCCATGCTTATCTCCTCCTATTTCATTTATGTTACACGGTATTATATTGTGCTGTACACTGTGCAGCACAATGTACCTCAGTAGGTATATTTGTGGCTTGTTACATGAACATTTAGATCACAACTTTATATTTTAAGCTTTAGTCTTTTATATTTCTATAATTATTTATTAAACTGATGGCGAATATAAAATTAAGTTATGCGAAATTAAAAATTATGTATTCTGCATTAACGTATCACTTATCAACGAAAAACATATTTCAAAAAGAAAAAGTGCAGTGCTTGAACAAAATGCAAATGATGAGTATGAAGTGCAAACTAAGATACACGTACATAAATAATATTTACAATGTGTATTCAAATTTAGCAAATAAAATCCAATACATAATTTTCAACAATTTTAATTCTTGTGACATAAAATTATTACTGCAAAAATTAAATAAATTGATTTATTAGAATAATCCATAGAAATTAAATAATATATACAGTTTATATAAAAAAAGAACAAATATCTAAATTAAAATAATATATTCAATTATTGGCAAAATATTAAAAATTGATTCTACCGAAATATAAAGTATGAAAAAATATATAACAAAATATATTATATTAACATAAATGACCGTGTTTCAGTATTCTTACATGCCGGTTCGAGTGTGGGAGGAGAGGTCTGTCGAATCACACCAACTACAATCACCACAGCAATAGGCAGAGCCACTTGCGATGTGGCTAACAGCTATGCAGGAAGATAAAAATGTGGAAAAATAGGTTACATATGTATAAAAAAATATTGTATGTAAACTATTATAAAGTATCATAAATAAATATATGTGCTCACGTATGTATACCGTACATATTTGCGGGTCTGACTTAATTAAAACAGTCATCAAAATTATAATTATATTTGTTAAATTGTTATTAGATATGGTGTATAATAAAAAATAATTATGAACAAGATAACCTATAATTTTCATGTTATACTAAACGATTATTTATAGCCAATTTTAAATAAACCAAAATTCATTTTGTTTGTCATTTTAAAATGTATTCAAAATAAGAATATTTAATAAGCAATACTCGCACAATACGAAAACCATACCTTAACCATATAATAGGCATTGTGTATGAACAGAAATATTTATTGTAGTTATTATATACCTTTAGTTATGCATTATATTAAATGCAAGAATATTATACATAAAGTAGTTTTGTACACAATTGAATATATACAACAAAATTGTTTTTAAGCGGATATAGTTATAATAATTTTGATTTAAATAAATTAAATTAAATAATATTAAAGGCAGACACATGATGTCGTGGCTAAACATCTCTTGATATGGATATAGATTGTCTTACATGTGTCAAAATGATCTAAAATGTAATCTTTTGTCAATAATATGCCATAAAAACATCTTATTAGCCAGCAAAGTCATTTAATTTCGTTAATAAACACATGTAAGGCTGACAAGGGTAGATATAGACCGAAGACGTCTGAGATGGTATATGATCATTTAATTTAAAGGGAAAATATTATGTATATAGAGAGAATACAAATTTATTAGATCAGGAGAGAAAGAGAGTAGAGGAATGCTAATATAGACAAAGAATGCTAGAAGACATGGAAACTTTGGATCATTCGAAGGAGATCCGACAAACAGAACATACTGGAGGACGATCCCCACCTGCGACCCCTGATTAGTGGGAAAAGCCCACAGAAAAACACATTTACAGGTAATGGATTATAAATGCTTTCTATTTTCTAGATTATTTGCTTTTGTATAGAACTATATTGGATGAGACTTTTCATTTTAGTTAATATCTTAAGTTCATATTAATCAACGCATTATCCGTTTAGGCTTTAATGACAACCTTCGTTTATCTCTAAATTTAAAGTGGTACATTGCTATATTTATCTCTTTTCTGTAAATAAATAAGAGTTATAAATAAATATTAATATATGATTAAAAATGCCTTGATTACAGTATTTCAGGAGTTTAAGCCAAACTTCTAAGCTTATATATTTACAAAAAGTATGGGGTTAGACATCGAACATATAAAATGTCATATTTTTCTTTAAAATTACTTACATAATATATTGACAATAAACAATATCAAAAGGTAATATGTTATGTATATACTAATGCAAATAATAATTAAACAATTGAAAGGCATTTTTACAATATTATTAAATAAGTATCTCGCCTGTAGATATTTACATTTATTGTATTTAGGTATTCATACAATAGGGGAGGTATGACATAAGACTTTTCAATTTAACTGTTAATTCATATATGTGTTAAAATTATGTTTATCCAAACCTCATAAACACACAGGTATTAAAATAATACAAAAAATAAACCAAAAGTCAAAACTGGGGGTGGGGTAAAGTTTAGGTACATTAAAAAATTACATTTGAGACAAAATGAATAGGTGTAGCTTAAACTCTGGAAAATACGGTATTCATAAATGCTATACATGTAAATCAAATGGCATATTAAAATTTTAGAACTATGTATAATATACATCGGTTTTACAAATTATAAATTGTCAATTATAAACGTCAACAATACAGCTTATTTAAAAAAAGCTACATTTGTTGAACTTTAACGATATAATATCGATAAAACATAAAAATAAATAATAATTATTGAAATAAAATTTTCATTTTTTCTGATTATGGTAATGGTAAATTGAATTTTATTATATACGAAAAATTAAAATTGTGTCGTTTATGTTTATTATTTGTAAAATCATGAAAATACACTTCTACTGTGCAAATATAAAATAGAACATTAAAAACCCAAATTACCGGTGCAGTAACAGCTTGTAGGGCTGATCGTTGAATGTTGACCAACAGTTGGATAATAAGACCAATTAACATTGTAGCTGCCTCGTGTTGTTACCAACAGGGAGTAAATGTACGATGGATCTCAAAATGATAACGCACTAAGTTAAAGATTCGTTAAATCTGGTTTGTAGCAAAAAAGAAATACAAAAAATGGAAGAATAGAGTGAATTCTGCTTATAAGCTGTCGATGATATCAAGCTCAACCAATCAGATACACTTATGCGAAACGTCTGCAATAATGTATCAAATAAGTATTTAAAGACTCTTGTGTTTTTCTTATACATATATAAGTTATAATGTATGTGAAATTATCTGCGCTAAATGAGATGTAGGTATAGAAAATATGAATCCCGATATATAGAAGGAAGGGGTTATAATGAGTTTATATGAGATTATTATCGGCATGTCTAATCGGACTGAATTTGGTCTAATTTGAATGATGTTTAATCTTACATGTCTTAATGACATTGAATTTGCGCACTTGTTTGTCATTTTTAACAAATATATATTTCATTTGTAATTTTCATCGAAGAAACGTATTTAAAACATTACTACAAAGTCACTTGCTCATTAAAAATAGAAATAACTCGATGTGACTTATTAAAAGTATATCAATAGACCAATGAGTTTTTTATTTATAACATAAGCTAACAATGAATTTTTGTAATGAAACTCATATGAATTTATGCATGTAAATTCGTTGGTTTAATCAACAATATCATAATTATTTTGTAAGTTATATGTAAATTCCTAGCAATGTATTTGTATAAATGTATTGGTATTAAATATTTTAAAAGTCATAACAATAAAATAATTTTGTGTGCCGAAAATTATGTAAAAAATGCTTTAAATATAAAGTATAACTACAAAAACATTTGTTAAAATATCAGACAATATTTGTTTAAAGCTTGATTAGAGCCAAGACTCACCCAAAATAAATTTCAACCCATAACAATATTATAATAATATAAATCGTACACATTTTCAATTGTTGTCGACTTTGTTAAGAAACTGGTATAATGCATTGAAGTATATCGGACTAAACTAAAATATCCACCCCCTTAAATAGTCCTATAATTAATAGTAGGTGTGAATTCATAATTTACTGGAATTTAAAGAACGTATTATAGTTTGGTTATTGAGCAATTCTCGTCCAAATGGATGCCAACTTTTTTTCACACATATTTCATTAACATAAAACTATTTTCAATTTCAATATGACAAAAAAATATTAGTGTGTAATTTTATACATATTATCAAAAAGTTGAGCTCAATTAACAACATAGAATTCACATGAGAAAAAACTATTCTGCAGATTCATATGTGGCATTATCGAATACTTTATTTAGTATAATGCTAAAGTATAAAATAATATTTATAAGTTGTTGTATTTATAATAAGTTCTTTCATATATTTTTCGGAAACAAATCTAATCTATTTTAAGATTTTATTTTTCTATTTTGAATATTGTTGAACTTCTTTCAGGTTTTTAATAATTCCATTAAAATATTTTACTTTCTATGTTTACGTTTTTTCCTTGAAAATATTTCACAAACACCTATTTCATACAATCGAAAAATGATTTTTGTAATAAAAATATCACATTTTCTAATCTGATATTTTGTTTATTATATTTTATATAATCCCAGTGCATCGAAACCTGTAATACTTGTAAGTTACACTAAGTACCTAAAATACCTAAAATAACTTATAAGAACTTATAATGCCTACAATTACTTAACATGACCTATTATACCTAATACACGCTTAGAAGGTATTGCAAGTTTTACAAGTAAACAGTGGCCTACAATACTTACAGTGAACCTAATAAGTATGTTAGGCATTCTAATTATAAGTATTACTTTATTATATTATTTGCGTATTATAGGTATTCTAAGCATATTTTAAATATCAAAGGAGTAATGCTAGACAAAATTTCCACTCTTATTGAATTTGTATACAGTTTAATAGTACTACTAAATCCCTACTCAATAGCATTTACAAAATTTAAAAAATAAGTAGTACCTGCAAGTCTAATTGCGTAGGAAAATATCTAAAGTTGAGGTGGCCATCACAAAAATAGGTGCCTTTAATTATCAAATTTAATACCCCCCTTGTCAGAAGTAGGAGGGGCCAATGGCTCCCTGCCCCCCCCCCCTCGTCTTCCTATGTGCCTGCGAGTAACCAATGTTTCATGACTAAAGTAATAAGTTATATTTCTACTACAACTTATAAGATGCATTATAATTGCCGGATAATTATTATTTAGTACAACAAATATTTTAATGAAAATATTCAGTACTAGTTGTTATACCAACCCACTTATTTAAATAAAGCGATTTACTATTTACCAAAACGGTTTACCATTTACAGCAGTTTGCATATAAAATCATGGAGTGGAAACTCGATGTATAATTACAACTCTTTTGATGCGGGTTCTCTATATACATATATGTCAACATTGTTTAATTTTAGATCAAATTAAATAAAAGTCTGAAGTGCTGGCAGAGGAGACCATTTTTTAAATCCACAGTGAAGCCTATAAAACTCATTAAAAGACAATGATCAGAGAATATTTGTGAGCGAATGGACATCAATATTCGATGCATAAATATTCTATAACCCTACTGTTATATCTCTATGTAATAAAGAAAATGTTTAGTTAGTAATTTGTGTAAATCCAACATTTTAATTCTAATAATTTTTATTAAGCCTAACATTATTGTAACAATAATGTTAGGCTTAATAAAATTTATGAGAAATATATATATAAAGAAATGTACTGAAATGTAAGAAATGCTGGCGTATCTACATACAATATGTCATTGTCTATAACATTATAAATAATTGAAAATAATTTTTTAATTACCTCCAATCTAGTTGCTATATACTTGTTTATATCTATGATTCAACCGTAAAATGTATTGTCATTCATGAATTATTAATCAATGAATTAATGATATTGCAAAAAATATGTATCAAACCAATTAATAATGTCAATAATCTACAATATATTAATTTTCAATGATTATGAGGGCATCAAGGCGCAAATCATGCCGGCAATTCAAATATACGATTGTAATATTCTGGCATCAATGCGCGCCCTCAAAAAATGCATTGATCCATGGACTTCTTAATAATAGCTTCTGGACTATACCCTTAAAAAGACAGTCATACAAAGTAAGGCCAGTGTTTCTAT
>JAYRBW010127467.1:0-38543 GCA_036023295.1 Invenusta paracnida | reverse complement strand
TTATAAAATCATCAATATGAATTTTACCGAAGCAGAGCATTAATATGCAATAATTTAGAAATGATATATATTTATTAACTGCAGTTTTAATATAACCTGATTATTATATTTAGAGTTTTCATAACATTATTTTGATGGAACGCAAGACGAATTACATATATAATAAAAAATGCAGCATTTAACAGCTGTAAAATTGCAAAAAGCTTTCTATTAATATTATAATATGTGGCAAATGTTGGCTACTTTAGTTACACGAAGCAGCAATAAGAGAAATTAGATTAATATCGTAGAACTTTTTGATTAAATAAAGTTTGTTACATTTAAGAATTCTGTCTTGAGAAGTTCCAGTAAATGTTTATGGCAAAATTATTTTTAACTAATTATCAAATAGTCTTTCTTATTCTGTATTATAATATGCAGCTTTTATTGCTAATAAATAGTTGCCATATTATTAATAAAGCAAATACAGCTCATTTCCACTTATTATTTACCTTTTTTAAACGCTTTTGAAGAAAACGAAGATTACCACGCATGAAAAATAAACAACACATTTTAAATAAAAGATGTGTTTTAATGAATAAATGACATCATTACTGATAATAGAACTTCACAAATATAAAATGATGTATTACAAATATATCTATTAAAATTAATACTCATTTTATTTAATTAAAATGGACTTTAGAGACATAACCAAATTACGGACACGCTCTGTGATATCCTTACTCTATAATCATTATGAATTTTGATTGTAGATTGTAGTCAACATATTATTTAGATATTCACATCGTCTTGTATTATTTAGCTTACTTCATCACAAAAATTGAAACGCTACATGACATCTCATTAAGCAAGATCGTGCTTATTCACAAAAATACAAATAGGACCCAACACTGATTATTATTGGTGTTTTTCGGCATTAATAAATATAGTTAATAGATATGAAAGAGGTTTAAAATCAATCATTTTAACTATAAAAGTTACTAGATATTTTGTCAATTTAATAACCGAAGGGCCAATATTAGCTATGTTTTGTATTCATTCTCGAAAACATAGTTTATTTAAACAAATTAATTTCCTGCGAAACTTTTTAGCAGACAAGCACTTTTTCTTTATTTACATCCAAACGAATAGAACGGTAATACACAAAAAACACATAGAAGTACAATTTTAATATAAAGCTACAAATAATTTAACAAAACACATATATAAAGCATACACGATTATGGTATATTTCTAACCATAAGCATGAGCAAGTGACAGGGAATTCAACATTTTACAGCATTAATACAGGTTATTTAATAATATTAAGATACGTTCTATGCCCTAATCAGAAGACTGGTAGATTATACGAATTTGAATTAGAAGCACATATAAATGATGAACTAATATTTATGATTGAATGTATTTATGATAACAAACAGATTGAACATACATATAAAATAATTTATATTTCACTTGTATTTTATAAGATATATTCATATTAATTTATGAAATTGATTGTGAATTAGATTGATATTTATCCAAAATCAAATGGTTATTTGACACAATTGTCGAATTATAGACAGTACACTTGAAATAAACAGAAAATAATATTTAATTCATATTTTCGATTAAAAGGTAACAAATCGTATTTAATTAAAAAAGTGCATATCAATTGTTAATATATAACACAAAGAATTAAAATTTAAAAAATAATAATATCTTAATGAAAAAAAATATATTTTAATGGATTATAAGAATCGACTCAGCAACAAAAAATCTAAATTGTTACCGAAGTGTTGGTAATGAAGTAACAATTCATTCACTTGAATAAAATAAAATAAAATATCAGATATCTATGCTGGTGGTTTTTTAAAGCTATTTTAAAGATAAATTAGCGCATACATTAGTTTATAAACATGAATACCGCTAAAACATGTTTAATAACTACCTACTTCTTTATGTTCTGCTAAATGAAACGGGGCGTCCTGTTTATAAGGTTATACAAATCATAATATAGAGTTTTGTACAATTTTACCTTAAATTTAAAGCAGTTTGTATATTTTAACAAAATTAAAGATTCTCCAGTTTAAAAATATGGAGGTTAGAGTTAGGACGATAGGGTATAAGAGTGTTATTGGCAAACGGAAAGAGTTGTGTTGAAATTGAAATACACAGATGGTGAATGTGACTCTGAACAAATATATTTGGAAATATCAAACAATTCTAGATTGATATTTATATCGTTATTTAAATTAATATTAATAATATCTATATACGCAATGTACCATTTGTCTAACTTTTAGTCGATCCTTATTATTTGAATTACTTTTAAAATATGGTCAGTAATTATAAGCTTAGTAGATATTTTCTTTTTCGTATATTGTATAAAACAATTCCAAATAAATAGTAATAAAATACAATAGTCTAACAAATTATGTTTTGCTTCGTATATTTTCATCTTTGATCACTTTACTGTGTTTTAAATTCTCAAGTTGATCATCATTATTTGCGTATAAGTGAGGTTCTCCTTCTTGCTGGCATTGTCGGAGAAAGAGTCAAGTCAGGTCTATGAATAAAGATCTTTGACACTGGCTTGACTCAGTTGAAACGATAGTCGCTGACATTACATCATCGAATACGAAAAGTCTGTTTATTGAGTTTGTACCCTTCTTTCCGACTAGACCGTGGAAGAGTGGACAGCCATACAGTTATCTGAACTTGGCGCAATGTGGAGCTCTCGATAAGTGGAGAAAGGCTTCTATTTACAGATGTGGCAACCGATTTAATTACGTGTGCGCCTCATGTAAGAATACAACCATAAACATAGATACTCACAAAATATGCTTTATAGCTAATTTTATCCCATGTTGGAGGGAGGGGGCTGATTCGATTGACCCGCATAATTATTCATTAGCGTAGATATCTGAAAGTTCTTTGTTGTAAAAATAAAAAGGTTTTTAGTTGTTGAAAAATTGTAAACAAAAATCATTTGTTTAAAAGAATTAAGGTTTATAAATATTTCCTATATTTTGCAATTTTTTTTTATTTTTGTCTGATTTCTGATATTTTTTTTAAACATATTTTCTATGCGATTTACAATTGTATCGATTTAGAATATGTTATTGATTATATCTAGAAAACAAAGTTTTACTCGCATGTTTAAGCTAGGTATGGTTTTGTTATTAAAGATAATGGGGTGCACTAAATAGCGCTAAAAGTTGGTAAGCTTAATTTTAGCATATTTCCCGGAAGTTTATATTGCTAGCTTTCTTTATTATAAGTCCCAACAAAAATGCGTGAAGTTATGGAACGAGCAGTATGACAGGCTTAATCATGACCCGGCATACATATATTTCACAATATTTTTGATAAACCAAATGTAGTTTGAAAAATGTTTACCCCCTACTAAATCAATAAAGGTATCATTTTTTTAAATAAAAGTTGATTTACAGCTTAATAGCATAATTATAATTAATAGAGTATTGTCAATAAAAACGATTAAATGTTTGATTTTGTTTCTCTCCTCTCCTTTTAAGTTATCTATTTTTGTTTTTCCTTACTTGTCCATAGATGTACCAACACACCTGATTTCTCTTGGAAAACCCACAAAACAGAGTTCCACTTTAAGTGGCGGTAATTCAGATTTGGTTGTTGACGGAATTATTTCGATAGACAAAAGCTGTTCTCTCACGAGCATAGAAAATAAACCATGGTTGCAGATTGACCTTCAGTGGAACTACAAGGTTGACTCTGTTGGAATTCATAATCAAGGAAAAAACATGGGTCACAACCTTAAAAATTTTAGTATTTCTGTGAGCTATTTTCACTATTTATTTGAGTGGTTACTATAACACATTCAACATATAACAAATATATACTTGTTTGATAAAAATTCTTAAGAGTTGATTTGTATAGTTACAAATTTCATTACAAATTTGACAAAATATGGAATTCCATTATCTCATAATGAATGTTATGGAATCTTTTTCAGTTTTGAAATTGTTTTTGTCATTGCATTTAACGTAATACTACAATTTTCAAATAACAAGATGCGGTCAAACTGTTGTGCACAATTACATATTACAAATATGTTCATACTATAGTCGGACACTTCATTCCTCAGTTTGGTCAAACAGTAGGTTTTGAAATATTGGCTTTTATGGAAACTATAGTCGTGTCCAAAAGTTTGAAATAATTTGTGATTTCTAAAATATGTAATTGTTTGCGAGGTTGTAATAAAAGCTAACACAACGTTTCATTATAAAATGTAGGCCCAAATTTTGAGTCTTTAGCAATGCGAAATTCATTATGTACATTAAAATGTATGTAGGAAATGCATATATGCTGTACATAATATGAATGATAGATAGACAAATGATGATTGACAAAATAAAGATAGATATACTATTCCTAGGATGTATAAGTTGATCAATACATATCTGACTCGATTTGAGTTCGTTCTGATCATTTCAAATGGGTTATAACTTTTTAATGTTATAATAAAGTTGTTTTGATACATTACAGGCCTAATATAATATACTCCTTGGACTATATGATTTGCATTATTGCTACATATTATTTATTATTGGATCGTCATTTCAGATATTCTAGACACAATTTAATATATTAATAGGAATTATTGGGATAATAGTGTATACAATTAATTCTCAGGTTGGTAAGCACGAACCTCCTCAAGACATTTGCAATACATTTCCTGGCGTCGCAAGTGATGGACAGGATATCTATCTCGCGTGCAAACCCATTCGAATCATTCGTTTTGTTCGTGTTCAAATGCATGGTTACGGGAATCAGCTGTCACTGTGCGAAGTTAATGTCTACGGAAAGGGTGAGTTGAACAACAGTTATATATATATTCTCTGTAATGATTATCACGTGTCATTTATATATATATATAAATAAATGGAAAATAAGTGTAAAACTTAAATTTTGGGCTGCTCATGTTTTAATGCATTAAATTGTTCATTTTTTGTGAAATAATTACAGACTCAGTTTAGTCGTTTTTAATCCATTTATACCATCATCAGGACACTGACTTTCAGTATTAAGTGAATCGTGTTGTTCAGGGAAACACTTTGGGATATGAACACTTATAGAGGATAATGCATTTATCATGTAAATTGAGTACAATAACCTGTTTACAATGTTTAGCATGCCATTTTATCTACATATGATCACTGTTCAGTTAATAATATTGAGCACAATTATTCGAAATGTGACACATTAAGCGAGAAAAAAATATCCTATACACTGTCCATCACAAGTTTACCAACACAACATATCAAACATATACTTAATAATAAGACAAGTTAATATCATTTTTAACTTAACATGTCAATATACATTTTATTTGTCTAACAAAACATAGCTGCCGTTATTGTGTTAAATATATGGTGATGGAGTAGAGTGTTGGACTGATGAACAGACTGGACTAGGTTCAAACCCCGCATTGGAGTAAATTGTTATTACATGCTTTAATATTTTTCTTACGTATTCTATATTATTATATACCTTCTATTTGTATCCGATAGAAGTCAAACCTTACATCTTATCAAATTAAATATTTTATTTGTTTTTGAATTTGTATTCTATATACAATGCATTGGGTATATATTGTCGCTGTTTATAAATTTAAATGATGATCATTTGATTAGGTTTACTAACATCAAATTTACAATTCTCAATTGAGCAATCTAGTTTAGAAATGCAATTAATAAACTAATTAAAGGTGAGCTATTAGTTTATCCATGTTATACTTCGATTTAAATAGTTTCATTGTGAGATGATCCATATTGCTATAATGACGCATGCAGTATGAGGTCAATTAGTCATTTGAATACTTATCTAAATGGTGTTCCTAATGAAAATGCTTCCATTAATTATTAAATTTTTTTCAGAAATTTGGATATAATGTGTTAACTAACTAAACTAATTAAATATCTTACTAATTAACTAAATAACTAAATATAAACTAACTCAATGTGATCTATGTATATTTGGTTTAACACTAGGCATTATATAATTAGTGATATTTTATTCTTAAGAGCATATTATATAATACATATTGGATTATTGACCAGGTTTGGTACTAATGCATGTACCATTCCAACATTTATTGAGAGCAATGCATTTCAATAAATGGAATTCATTTTAAATCTTTTAGTTATCTTCAACAATTAAAATATACGAATAAAATAAAGTATTATGTGAATTAGTACATATTATAACTGAATATAAATGATCTATGGTATTTAGGTATTTAAGACAAACATTTATAATGTATATATTACATATAGAGAGGTGGACGCAAACATTTTACGAGGGGAAGGGCACAGGGTCAGAAGGACGTAGCTATTTACTTCTAGAGGAGGCGTAAGAAACGCCGGATTAACCATTAGGTTAATAAGGCTATAACTCCAAATTGTGTCATATTGTGTATTTTTGTTCATGTAAGTGACGTATTTTTTATAAATGAGGGGGGGGGGCGGAGGCGTAAGTTTAGACGACTGTCATTAGTTAGGGTAAATTGTTACTTTGGTTTTTTTTTAGTTTAATCCCTAATAGGATTTGTGTAACAATCAACAATATGATATTGTTAGTTTAATGTGACATAAGCAATGCTTAATTTGGTCAATATTGAACTTGTACAACGATCAAAGATCGGGGGCGGAAGCCTAAGTTTAGACGCCTGTCATTTGTTAGGGCAAATTGTTACTTTGAGGTTTTTTTTGTTTAATCCCTAATATGATTTGTGTAACAATCAACAATATGATATTGTTAGTTTAATGTGACATAAACAATGCTTAATTTGGTCAATATTGAACTTGTACAACGATCAAAGATCAAAGTGCTACATAGATACATGTACATCATTTTATTATATCTGATATTACATATATATGCATTTTTGATTTTGCTTAGATCCAAAAGTCAGCATAATCTCACATAAAAAGTTGGCCACACAGAGTTCAACGTGGACTGGCAAAGGTTACTGGGGAGCAGATCGGGCTGTTGATGGCAATATGCATAACAATCTAAACATAGATAAAACATGTTCCCACACTTTAAAAACACCCAATTCCTGGTGGCAGGTAAATTTGGGAGAGAGTGTGTACATTGTCGAAAAGGTTGCCATCTTCTCTAGAGGTGATTATGAAACTTCTTTGACTAATGTCACAGTTCTGGTAAGCTTAAAAACATATTTGTTTAGAATAAAGTTTGTCTGTTTTATTCGCAATATTTTAGGAAATATAAAAACGACGAGTCTGAGTGGTAACTTGTAGCGTTTTTTTCTCTGAGAAATGTTGAAGAATTACTAGAATAGGTTTAGGGACATCCGTGGCATCAAGACGATGGATTATGCTTGAACCATAACACTTGGCATAACATTTAATAAGACACTGGAGGATGAAAAATGTATTTCGATATTTTACACTTCATCGTAAACTAAACTAAACTAGATCAACTGACCTAAATACAGCCTTTATTCAACGTAAATAACGCATGATACAAATAATGACAGGAACAATAAATATTCTACTGTATAATTATATGTGGTTGACAAAGTATTAATAAGTGCCAAGGTACATGATTACATAACTAAACATCACATAACAATGATTTCAATATATTATACATTGAACAAATTTAGTGAACAGAACGCATGTGCTCACGCGCATCAAAACTATAGTTTTTATCATTCTCCCCGCCTAAGATTAAACAGGATTAGTTTTGGGTCCATAGTTGAGGCATTGTCTTTGGGATAGAGGACGACGTTGTCTTTGAGATCAACAAAGGGACATCGGAGATTCGCTAAACGGCTATTCAGTATCAACAAACTATGTGGCTTGATATTATTAGTGCGTCATCCTCAGTACTCGCTGGCATCAGTGCAAGGAATTCACTGATTTCATTATAAGGTTTTCTAGTAGAAAAGTCAGTTGGTTCAGCGGGACTGTTGATTCCCACTGTCTATTGAGGCGTATTATATGCACACACTGATGATTTGCTTCAATCAATTCGACTTTGTCAACCATAGGAGCGTGCTTTGGGTGTCGCACATGTATTCGAAGAAGGACTTTGTTTTCTGTTTGGGTAAGCCAATGTGGAAGTGAGAGCTCATTTCAGTCAAGCTATGGCGAGGAAATCCAATAAATCGTTAATGTTATGTAGAACTGGCGCGGTACAAAGAGAGATATTATAGAGTGCAGCACCATCGGGAAAATTTGTTCCCATTGTTGCACTGGTAGTTTACGAGATTCCAAAGCGAGTAGAAGGGTTCTCCACATGATCCAATTGTATCGCTTTACTTGCCCATTTTATGTTGGATTATATGGGGACGTTGGACTCGTTACCTCACCATGATTCTGTAGCAATTGGATTCAATTCATGTGACATAAATGAAGTAACACGATCGCTGTGTAGGTAGTTGAGTGTTCTGAATACAACTAACAAATAGGAGACATTTGATAACCGTTCTACTGTTGAGATCCGAAGTAGGAAAAGCAAATTGGAATTGTGAGAATTCGTTTACCATTACGAGCATATACTTGTTCTTTGAGGACGAGGGTAGAGGGACCATGTAATTTATACTTAACATCTTCAAGGGTTGGGTTGCCTCGTAATAAGGGTTTCGGGTAGTTAACAAAATCTGGGTTTGACTGACGCACATTCAGAACACTGGAAAGTTATTCGTTTCACTTCTTCAATCAAGCAAGGCATATTTGTTTAGCAAACAAAGTGTGCTATCCGTCGAATCCCAGGATGACATAATACATCATGTAGCTGCTTTTCTCGAAATACACAGCCTTACATAGACAATTTACAGAGTCAGTATTGTCTTCTCCGGCTAGATACCTACTCGATATCGTAATCAGTTTCACTCTCCATCGATATATCTTGTTGTTCTTACTTTTACCAATACTGTTGCTATTAAACATACATGCAACAGAGTGCTGGCTCCGTTACGAGACTAAAATGTTACGACCGAGTAGATAGTGTTACCATTTCCTGAGGGATTCAACTATGGCTTGTGTTTATTTTTCTACCGACGAGTAATGTTTTTCCAAAGAAGATAACGTGCGCCTGAATAATGTAACTTATTTTCCTTCCTGGATCAGAGTAGCTGCAATGCAGTGGTCAGACGCGTTTTTTATACTACCATCTTTGCTTAATCATCGATGACCACAATTACAGCTTTGGCATCATCGTTCTTGAGTAACTGGAAAGCTTGCGAGAGGTCAGGAAGAGTGTAAATGTTGCACTTTATAATAGTTTTGATAGTTTAAGAAAAATTAGGAATCCGCTGAGAGTAATAAGCGAAAAGTCCATTAGTTCTTCGAAGCAAAGGTAAATTATGCAGTACTGAAAATAAAGAAAAAATAATAGTTTTAACGTTTCAGGATCCGTTTTGATGTTGTGATTCTCAAAGTGATAACAATGGAGATATATCGACGAGCTTGATAGGATACATTTGCGTTCGTTGAATGTGAGATGATACTTCTGGGATTGCCATTGGAATTGCTCAAGAATTTCATCGTGTTCCTTTTGGCTCAGCCTGCAGATTGTGATATTATCCACATAAGCGTAAGTCCCTTTGACATTTTCGTCGCGAATTATAATATCTATACTTCTCGGAAATGCAGCCACTCCGTTTATAACACCAAAAAGTATTCGATGGAACTGATAAAGGCTTCCATTGACCTCAAAGTAAGTAAGCATACTATTTATCTTCTGGTTTGATGGGGATTTGATGCTAGGCGCTTTGAGGTTTAAGCAACTGGACATTGCGACTGGGCAACTGTTTGCATGGTGAAATAGATATTTAGAAGAGGATTAGTATCAATATAAGTATAACTATAAATGGTTTAAGAATAATCGACAACAAACCGATTTTTTTGCCGCGATTATTGACGGACACTAGCACTTGAGATCTTCATGGCAATTTTTTTTTCGATTATGCATAAAGAAATCAAAAATTTTGAACTTAAGATAATAATAAGTTTTTATATGGACAATTATATATACGATTTACTAATGACTGAATCAGAATTACGTTCTGGTTGTTATCAATTTAAAAAAATAACTAAATTGAATATACATGTTAGATAACAAGACTTTGACTTAGTTATTTTCAGGGTTATTTTATACATATTTTTTATTTTTAGTGAATTCGATTTTTGTTTCTCTTGTGCACATTTAGGTCGGCACAGACAATCCACCAGTGCTTTACTGTGGCTTTCATATTGGTGAAGTACCTCAAGGCGGAACGATGATTATGTATTGCCGGAGATATCCACACGCGCGATATGTGAGAATCACAACTAAAGGGCCACTGGTGGCCTTGTGTGAAGTATTAGTCTATGGAAGTAAAACCGGTATGTCCTCATGTTGTTGCCTATGTGGAATTTTAAATGACATATTGATCTTGTTTAATACGTCAACTAACCAGATCCCACGTCAGAGCTCCGTTTTGGTGAACTAAGTCTCAAAAAGTTAGTATAAATGAGCCATTGGCATATCCGTGTCGAAACGGCACTTCTGAGCCTTTACATCTTCGGAACATGTGTAGCAATAAACATCATATACCTATGGCTTCTAAGTACCAATTTGAAAAAGCTTTAAAATATAAATAATTATTAAATACAAGATTCAGTACGCCGATTTAAATTACAATTTGTAACAGTAAAATATATTTACATAACATTAGATATTTTATATCGCAAGTTTCCTGAAACATAATTGTTTCTAAATTATTAAAATGCAATTTAATTAGTTTGACAATCTACATGTAACTTAGATGAAAGGTTACACATATACAATACGGTCAATCAGTAGATCGTCGTTATATGCAAATGGTCAATCAAATTCACATTTGGAGTCAGTGTTTCTGTTGGTAACATAATTATTAACAAATATGAATAATTTTAACAATAAAAACTCTGGCTCCAAACATTCAAAGTATTGGACAATTTCACTAAGTATAAATGAGCTGTTGATTTATCGATCTGGCATTTAAAGCTAAATATGTATGGTTTTCATTGTTAAATGACTCATACTGTACTAATTATG
Organism: Invenusta paracnida; assembly: GCA_036023295.1. Classification (NCBI taxonomy): domain Eukaryota; kingdom Metazoa; phylum Platyhelminthes; order Proseriata; family Coelogynoporidae; genus Invenusta; species Invenusta paracnida. The sequence continues at coordinate 27,470 of JAYRBW010127467.1, read as the reverse complement.
CATGTTAAATACATAACAGCTTACATACACTATGCAAATTACTTTATTTATTATTTAAATTTTACATATTTGGAACTAACGCAATCTGAACTATATTTGGGTATAAAATATAATAAATTTAGTTATATCTTAGTTTAAAATAAGTACATTAATCTTGGTGAATTTTGCGATTATTCAGTGTATTTAAAGTAATGTAGTAAAATATATGGCAAACTGAGTGTATTTATAATAAACTATTGAAATATTCTAAATATTATGTTTATATATTAGCGGTTGACACAAAACTTTCCTGTTTTCCTTTATCGCCCTCGCTCTGCAAATGTTGCTAATGTTATCGTTTCGGTCTATGCAATAAGTGCGAATGTAATTTTTAATGATTATTCATATTTGATATTAAAAATATAATAAGGTCGTATTGCATTAAATGGTGAAATCCTGTTTTATTATTTATGTTATTTGTTAGAAAGACAATTGATGCTTATACTTTTAGATCTACGAAATAATATTTTCTAGATGTAGTAGTAGGTTTTATGACATGCCCTAGAAAATCTACATTTTCTAGGGCATGTCATATAACCTACTACTACATCTACGACTACAACACAAAGAAGAACCACTACTACTGAAAGAAAGACGACTTCAAAGAACAGGGAACCCGATGTAAAGGAGAAATCGACAACAACAACCACGACAACTAAGAATGACCCCTTAACGAAAGCAACCAAAACTGTATCGAGTAGAACAACAGCGGACGGGATGATTCCCTTTTCTGACAAAAGTCCATCAATCAATATCGAGACAACCTCAAGTCGTATGAGCACTTCAAAAGTAACGCATACCACAACCACACCCTATTATGTCGAGCCTAATAAAGGTAAACTGAAATACGCTTTGCTTTATATATAAATTTCGATTAGTGTACGGAGCATCGTAATGTTGAATACAGATAATATTCTTTGGTTAGCTTGATGGTCATATTGTGAACGCATACGCATAATAATGTGTTTTAATAAATGCTGTCGGCACAAAATCAATCTTACATAAGCTGTAAAAACTATTCAATATATGAACATAATGTTTATTTTTTAAATCAGTATCAATTGAATATATCATAGTCAGCGTTTTCAGACTTTTCATAAATACATATTATGCACTTTTAGTAACAAAACAGTAAAATTATATAACAAATACCAACGACTAAAAGGAATATGTCTGGACTAAATCCCAAATCAAGCTATACATATTATGTGCAATATTTAGTGGCAAACGTTAATAGCAGTAGCGATGAATAGCAAGCTGTGAAATGCATATAATAATTAATTTCAAATGTAGGTATATAATAGTCGTGATCGACATTTTGTAGAAAGCGCGATGGAACTATTAGTCATTACTAATCAATACAAATAAGTTTTGTATTGATTTTTAATTCACATTTTGTTTTTTGTTTACATATTTCCTAAAAAATAAAAATATTTTTGAGTAGAAACTAATTTTTTTTCATTTAATAACCAAGTTACAACCATTTTAATTTAAATTCAGAGAAGAATACTCTAAACATGTATTAATACTTACGAATATAATGCAAGGAAGACAAACTTGAAATAATGGACATTGACGGTTTTGATAATTTTTTTATTGTTAACTTTAATTCCGTATTTAATTACAACAATTGTATTTCTTGTAATAATATCTGACGTGCGTCAGCAATTATTACAAGAAAATAATGCCTCCTAACTGCAATATTATTCAACCATTTGCGCAAATGGTTGAATAGTATTGCAGTTAGGAGGCATTATTTCGAATATGTGCAACATTTTGAAACGAATTGTAAAGTAATCATACACAACCACCTTTTTGCCACACAAAATGCCTCTGTGTTTGCTGGTTTTCTGTATTTAGGTAAGGATACTAAGACGTCATTTACGATTGTAATCATTACAAGTGCCGTATTCATTCTGGCCTTTGTTGTTGGCTTCTATATCCTGCGACGTCAGTTACAAACCATGGTTGATCGAAAGTACGTCCATTATGTATTTCCCTTACTTGATAAAAATAAATATATCCATTTTTATGTATTGTTCCCGTGGAAGAAAGCAATGGGCAGTATCAAATTACATGTTAAATTAGTATGGATATCACAAGTTGTCAATATTTATGCAAATTGGACATAATGTGTTGTTCATAGGGTCATTCAATTCAAAATATATATTGATTAAAAGGTGAACAAATCTGCAATCGTGTACATAATATATGTGTTATGTATATATTAAACACACATTTTACGTAAGTGAATACAAATTTACAAATTTATATACTCGTAGGTATTTAAATCCTTTTAAGTCTATTAATTGTTGGACATTCCCAGAATTGAGTTGTTATCATGCATTTCCTTCAATAATAAGATGTAATGAGCATGTCCGATCTATATCTCAAATATTATTTTTCAATTTTAATCATATTTACATATTCGAAAATACATTTTAATTTAAAGTGAATCTGTTTGGTATTGTTTTATTCGTAGAAGTTCTAAACATATTCCACAAAACCGTCTGTTGACTTATATATAATTCATTTACTTATATCCCTAATTATGGAGTACATGTGATTACGATACCTATAAATCGTCAACACTTATCAATATTTAAAGTAGACAAATAAAACATTGCGAAACGACGTTATATGCGCTAGCAAAAACGATCAAATTGAATAAAGAAATACAAATACTTTGTAAGTGCCGCAATTATTTCTAAACCACAATCATGCATGCTACACAACGTGTTGTTATTTTTTTTTCTCATAAGCCTTATTTGTGCTGATTGCATATCTGTTTTCAGTTTGTACTTTTAAGTTAACCGATCATGTTTTCTTTCTTAACAGTTTCAAGTTTCAAGTCTTAAAAATCTGCACTTTATTTACAATGGGCACTCGCTCGATGTCACTCCAGTTTTATGTAAAAAATGAGACATTCGTTTTAGCAGACGCTAAATGAAAACATATTTACAAATTCTTTCTTACATCATTTAGCAGCCGATATTTATATCAAATTAGCAATGAAAAAATAAGATTTTAAATTTGTTATTTTATTCTGGGATATTGTTTCGTTAATTCATAAACGACATACTCTGTTATTTCTCGTTGGAATTTTCTCCAATTATCAGCTTTCCAAATTTTCTATTTCTTATTTCTTTTTCTTACATTCTTTTTCTTACAAAATCCCGCTTTGTCATTCGGCAACCATCCTCTCCATCAACTTATTCAGATAGGAAGTGAGGCTGATAGGCCGGAATGAGTCAATAGCCCCGGTTGGATTATTCTCTTTGAGGACCGCATCCCTTCAATATTGTGGAAAAATTCCTTACCCCTCATAAAGTAACCACGGACGTAGTCCATGTCTTTATTCGGTCACCTTCATCTGGTCAAGCGCAATCATCAGTTTTGACATCAAAACGTGCCGTTCTATTATCCGACAGGCAACAACCTCCCCAAACAGAAGTTTTTTCAATTCACTGTTTTTCTTACTCTTTTCAGAAGAGAACCTTTGTCGACTGATTGATATTTAACATTTGAACGAACCGACCAGTCTTTCCTCGGTCAGTATGAAATTCTCTGCAACATACTAGTACACACAAACTCAAAGAGCAACTAGTTTAATGGAAATTCACCTTACCTCTAACCCGCTTCATCGTGGCCTTGACTTCTAGGTGGAGAGCCAGTAACCCATATCTTGACAGGCCCGCTGTATGTAAGCTGTTGTTGGCATATTCTTTGGCATCTGCCGAGTATGTTAGTGGAGCTGTACCTCTTCGCGGAGCAAGCCCACTTAAGAGAAAGTTACCCAAACAAAACCCTGTATTCTTCTCTATGTCCCAGGATCGGATTAATAAACACCAGGTGTCCCAATACTGGTTCGAGTACCTGGTGCATAAAAACCCACACTTCTAGGATAAGAGGTGAGAGCCCCTCGCTCCAGTCGATCGCAGGATTGCTTGCTATGATTGGGTCTGTAGGTCAGAGGGCTTCGCATCTCATGGTAAGACACCACGTGAAGGTGCCCTCTCTGTGCTGTGTTAAAGTCTGATGTAGATTGTTGAAAAAGACAGGTTTAGACAATATTAAAAGTTGATCGGAAGAGTTGGACTATATTTGATGGCTAGGAGGTTAAAGGTCTGGGAGTTTGACCAGGCTCTACTTATGGCCTTCATTATTTCCAGCCGTGCATTTGGTGAATATCGTTCGAATATCAACGGTTACTTAAGTTTTAATTACAATTAACTTGTGTTAACTTTAAATTAGTAGCACAATAATTGCGGAATACTACATATTTTACTTTTATGTTGTAGTTTGTATATGCAACCAGGCGCCGAATAAGTCAGTCACATTTGAAGATTTATTATGTTTATGTATATCAAGCATGTAAAAAGAGTTTTTTTATTATTTGTTATTTATGTGTAAATGCTTTTAAATGGTACTTTATATTTAACGAAACTAAGTGTGTTTACGAAGAAAAAAACTCTTTCTTTTAATAATGTCCGTATTTTTCTTTTTAAGCCCTTCGATTTACATGGTTAGTGAAGGCGGTAGGTATCGTTTATACGTTTTAATTGATTTATATTTTGCATCTATATATGTTAACAAATTATAATAAATTTATATTTAATTGTTGTTAGATGTAGCTCCAAGTAGTATATATAAATAACGAGGACCTCTTTAGATAAAAATGGCTTGTCCTATTGAACCAGATTGATCTTTTGTCAGTTTCGGAGACATAAGCAAAACAGTGTAAATTGTGAACCTTACATAATAAAATACTGACGCGGCTTCAGCTGCAAGCCTATTGTTGCCTTCAAAATCAATGCATTATTGTTATATTGTTTCAACTCGAATGATATTGATTTCAATTTGTTGCTACCAATTTGATATATGAATTTAAAATTCCTACTCAGTTTAATGTCCATAAAACATAATACTATAGGAAACATAATTTCAGCATAAATATATATTGTAATTATCAGATAATGTAGGTACTTTATAATTATTCGAAAACAGACATCTTCGAAATCAACAAATATTGAACATAATCTACAATATTTTAATTTAAAACTTCTTTATAAATATCAAATTAAAATAACGTTTATTGAAATAAAACTTGTTTTTATTGATAACATTTACAGCGTGATGTATATGAAATCAATAAGAGTTGAAACGTTGTATATTATTACTCTGGGCCTTAGATAGATTGAAAAATGATCTTCTGATCTCCTAAAACTCACTATATCTGGGTTATAGAGGCAGCTAGCATCATGGTATTAAACTTTAATTATGTATAGATAGAAAATAAGAATCTAGACTTTATATGACTAAAAAAATATATTCAGTAATATTTAAAACATAATCGTTCTTTTTTTGTCCTTCCTTCCAGGCTCAAAGTAGTACATCTATCGCATTCAGGTCTCTAAGACATGGTGACACAGAAACTATGTTTGATAATTATTACATTTTAATTGTATCACCATACATATGTATACGTTGTATAGTTACGTCTTATAATTGTGTATCGCAGTATTTCATAGATGTTACATACATGTATAGTGACTTTATGACGAGTCTCTTGTAAATCCAGACATTATTAGTATCTATACCGATTTCAAATTCAATATATTATTATTTAGTAGTATGTATTGAAACAACAATACCACGTACATGATATGTATTACATTTGATATATTCTATGTTAATTGGAATCAATTAGGTGATCCACCTTATGTCTAATGCATTGCCCTTATTTTAAATTTGGAATATATAATGTAAAACATATATTAAATGATAAAGTCTATTTAATGATTTTGGTATATTCATGCTTTATACTTATTGCACCAAATTGCACTAGTTATAATATATGTTTAGTCATAAAAGAGATATACTTGTAAAATAATCACATATTATAACTAACGTCTAATAAGTACCTTCATTTAATAAGGTAATAAATACAGTGTAATAATATATCCAGTTCGGATAATTATTGATGACCTATGCATCGTGCCTTAACTTTTATTGACAAAAAGTAATCATTTCGATAAATGTTATACAGAACAGAGGGTTGACTTCGAAATATTTCGTCTATACATTTGAAAAATGTAACAAAATGGTAATGGTAGGATACATTTTATTTATAACGTTTATTTTACATTTTTAAATGCATGAAATAGTTCTTATATATACGTTATTTACTCTTTGTCTTCTAACTTTCTAAGTAGTAAAATACAATGAAATAGTACGCTGTATTGAATGAACAATTTGATTTTATGTAAATTGATAAAATGTCGTCGAATACTTAAACATACGTAAACATACATTTAATTAAAGTAGGTCACAATTAACAATATAAATTATATATATCTATGTAAAATGCGAAACATGTCTGGATGATTTTTAATGAATTATATTGCTACATCCAAGAATTGACGAACACAAAACTATTTTTGTATTATTATTATGACATACATCCAATCAAACAATATCACTTGCTATGTCATATCGAAAAAGTTTTAATGTGGTATTTTGCTATTTATTAATAATAGTTTCATAATAGTGTTACTGGAGAATTATTTGTTTTAGTAAGTTAATTTCTGAAATATTCATTTTGAAACAAATTTGGCCTTAATTTCGATTATTAATGGTCTCACCTTCGATTCTTTAGACTTGTACTGGCTCCTGGATTATGCTATAAATTGAATACTTTGTAGTCATTGAATTGTTATGATTAATTTTTATCATATTTCAAACAAATTCCGTAACTTCATTAATCAAATAAACGTCGTAAAAACTATAATGTTGTCTAAATATAAGACGCTAGAAAATGACATTGGTAGGAACTGTCACACAGATGTCTTGGCAACTGCCACATTGTCCGGACAGGGGACGTCAGTTATTGACCTCCTACATACGTCACTTGTTTGCTGGAATATGATTTGTTTTCCTTCATAGACATCGATCAGTAGTAAGAAGCCAGGCAAATAGTGTACTTCTTTCACATCCGTTGGGGACCAATTTTGAACTTGAATTGTTTCCACCACATTTTATTGGTATACTCACAAGAGACAAACACAGCCACAACTTTGCAGTGCGTAGCAGAAAATACACACTTATAAATGTGGAATAATAATGTAACTCAGCGGCAATTATTGCAATAATCTTGAGTCGTAATTACGTGTAGGTTTAATAAAAGCAAATATATACATATTGCACGTAATACACATATTATGTATTACAGAAAAGACAGTGTCCCATCTTCAAAGACAATATGTTAAAATCATATATAAGGGACTTTTTTAGTCATTGGATAGCTTTAAATAAAAGGGTTTCGTTACTTGTATTTGTTTCAATGCAGGCTATTAAAAGTTTCTATAAAATAGGCATAACACTTTAAACGATAGGTGCTAACTCTTAACTTAAAAAAATGTCATGATTGATTTTATAAATTTTCATAATTATTTACATTATAATATATGATTTGATATTAATATAAAAAAATAATTTCACCCAAGAAAACCAAACATGAGCTTATTTCTTGTAGTATTAAATAAGATTTAAATATTATGTAATGCATATACACCTCATAAATATAAAGATAGATATTGCAATAATTAATATACCGGCAAACAATAACGCTCATTAAAAGTACACAATTTTACAAAATTGTTTTTTACATGTACTTTGTAATCCAATTCTAGAAAAAATGGATATTTCAATTGATGTAGATTAATCAGTATACATGAGTCATACAGTATTTATGTCAGCATTTGTTGTGGCCTGGACGCAACCTGATATATAACTTTGTCAGCATTTGATGTGACAAAATACGTTATTTTGAGATTCTCAGACGTGTCTAAGAAATCATACGTCGACGCATTTGTTCTGTCACTCGTATACACACTGATAAGTAAAACTTACATTAATATTGAAATTTATGAATCTGCTCATAAAACCTTGATATATTGCATTATTATAGTTTTATAATTTGAAACGTAACAGGATGCATCATTAATGTGATTAATTTATATAAGGCAAACTAATTATTTATTAGAAGATATACTCCAGGTATAGCACAGCGATAAAGGTTTAATTGCTTTAGTTGGAAAATGCATTTGAAATTCCATTTTTATATTTGTTACGTCTTATTTGTCACGTCTCAGCATTTAATTGTGTTGTCATTTTATCGACACTAGTTATTAATGTACTTTTTGACGAAGTATTTCATTTTTAAAGTGAAATGTTTTTGTTCACTGCAATATATATACTAACTTTGATATCATGAATATTTAAACCACCGGATATACTACTTTTATTTCACATGTATTGTTACTAAAAATGATAATAATGGTTAATGGAATGATTGGTTCAAAATCAATATTTTGTTCTACATTTTTCTGAATTACTGGTTACATTCAGGTTTCAAAATGATTAAAATTAAATTTTGAATTAATAAGTGAGTGTCATTTTAAAACAAGTAAGATTTGCTATTTACAAATAAAACGGCAGATGCTATTCACAAGCAGAACACTTAACGAATACTTAAAAGTCAAATAATAACAAAAAGGCGCTTTAAATAAACATTTCATGAAGATAAATATTTGTTTTGGAAAATATACTGGACATCGAATCAATACATAAACAGAAGTTATCTAAGTCATATGTATATGGTAATCAATAAATTGCTTACGTAATAAAAATGAATAATATTTAAGAATTATTATGTGTATATTTTAGCAGATTGTTATATTAAAATAGGTGAATCAAATCAAAATATTGCATTACTTATATGAAGAAATATTTAAATAAGAGATTCATATGTTCATTGCATTTGCCTTTGTTGTTGGTGTCAAACTTACGATCGCGAATTAGACTAGCTTCCATAATCTGCGGATTTTGTATCAAGGTCTGCCGCCCAAAGGCAAAATCGCGTTACGTCCATATTATGAATTGTGGATATTTACAAAAAACTGTTTTCATAATTATATCAATTATTGTTTACACCTATTATTACGTAGTATTGGAATAGAATTTTAGTGGATACATTGTCGTGCAGTAATAAACTTTATAATAAAAATAAAATAGTTAACGCGTTTCTGCCTTTGGCATTTGATGTACGTTGGACGTAACGCGATTTTGCCTTTAATGTTTGTGATACATGTTTTAAATAATAATACTAATAATAATTGTAATTTTATTCAAAGTACAATATACATATTTAAGAATTATATAGACAAAATAAGGTACAGTACTAAAAAAAGAAAAATCGGAGTCACTTTCGATATCGAGACGATCACCTATTATAGGTACTACAGTTATATGATAATAATAATAATCAATATATTAGCAAAATAATAAATATAGATTAATTATACAATAGTTTTGGGCTTGTGTAAAGTATGTTACATACGTTACAAAAATCGAATTTAATATGGTTAATAACCTTAACGTCCTTAAATATAATCATGTAAGATTTTCTTTGTAAAGAAACAATATTAAAAATAAATTTAATTTAAATGTTAATGGCATATAATATAAATTTATTGATTCTCAAATGTAGTAAATATACAAAATATTATTATAATGAATTAAAATAAAGAAAAGTTAAATAAATGATCGATATTTTAAGCGATAAACATTTTTTTAGCAACAGTGGATCGGCAGCTTTATGAAATATAAATATTGCTAGGGAGCTTAAACATATATAGAAAAATACATAACTAAAAGAATAAATCAGTTATGAACATATAAAAATGTATTTATGTTGATAAATTGTATACGAAATAAAAATCACAAAACCTGTAGGTATTTACTATAAATCAGTTATGAATACATAAAAATGCATGTACGTATGTTGCTAAAATGTATACTGTAAAAAATTCTGTCTGTGATTACGTCACAGTTTAATATTATTCTGACTATGGAGACAAAACAACACAGTTTATATACTTATATTGTAAATGCTACTTGTGAATACGTCATATTTTAATATTATAAGGACTAGAGAGATTAAATAATAACATTATTATACTTACGTACCATTAGTGTGGTCGGTACAGACTAATCTTATATTGTAAGTTGTGATTGTGATAACGTCATATTAATATTCACGGGATTAATTCATTATTACTATAGTGCATGTAGTTAACTGAAACTGTTGGGTATACACATAATAAATTATTATTATTGCTCAACATCTTTGATTAACTTAAACTGTTGGGTATACACATACTTTGTTTCCAGGTGATAATATAATAGGATAGGTACATATGATTATGATATAGGACATTGCGCGATTTTGCCTTTGACATTTGTAATGCGATGGACATTGCGTAACTTTAATTTAATTTTGCGTCTAAAATAATTGGAATATTAAAATAAAATGTTAACACAAGATATGGAATAAAATTAAATGCGTAAAAATCATTAGTCTCACTATGTTGGTCGCAAATACCAGGACTTGTATTTTAAGTCCTAAAATATGCATTTGTTCTTCAGATGAGGAGTAACTTACAGGTGCAGTGGGATAGTCATGTAGCAACTGTTGGGAGGCACAAATTGCATCTTTTAGTGTAAGGGAAAATGAAGTAAAGGGCATGTTCGTGTTGATCAAACCTTCTCCGCTCAGTGGTTTTTCGAATAATAGCTTCGAGATATTGCTGTTATTGGCGCCATTGATGTGTAAATTGCCCTCTCAGCGTCATGTGCATTTGATCACATGTTTAAATAGGATTCATTCTGCCTTATTAGTTATGATATATTTGTAGTCGCTCTCAGAGGTACGACTAACTGATAATTATATAAATTGCATCCATTTTAAAATTGTACGTTTTTATATGCATAGTTCTTACTATTGTTATATAAGTATTTTATTTTGTAATATTTTTATAATTGTTTATCAATGACTTGTGTTCATGTTTTGAAAACATATACATTCTCTACACGCATATTATGTATATCATAACATATAGTCAACATCAATGTTTTTTAATGAACATAAATAAACATTATCAGAAGACCGATAATAATCACTTAAAATGTTGCTTGTTATCTATTTGATTGTTTAAGAAATATATACAATTGAATAATATTGCCGAAATATAAGAGCATACATAAATATACAAGCTATAAATTTGAATAGTAAAATTATAACTTTAAATATATTATAAGCTGATATTTATAAGTAAACTATATCAATAATGCATTATAATCATAATTTTAGCTAGATAAAAAGTTAACAAATTGCACATTAACTTATAACTTTTCAAGAAATCATGACCACCGAAGTATATTTATTCCCAGTAAAATATTCCTAGTTGGCTAATATTATTAGACCAATTCAACCTCAAAATTCACTTATTTTGCATATGAAACTTATGTTATAGATTAAAGTTTGTAAAGATTTCGTTTTTTAGTTACACACTAAATTGTTGTTTAAAGAAGAATTTTGTTCAAACTGAAGACTGTGTTTATTATTGCATATCATCAAATCAAATTATCATCAATTACACATTTGTATTGACAAACAATTTTGTCTTGAAATATTATATATTTTCCGTTATATAAAGCAAAAGCGCGTTCCATGTGTCTGTCTATATTTCCACGAATTTCGAAATCAAATTAAGTGAGCCAAATCAATTACTTTCAGTTATTTCGTTCATATATTTCTATCTTTGGTTGATTATGTTTTGAATCTAAAAGTGAATCAAACAAACATATGTTACATAATATTACTAATATATTTAAATCATATCCCGGTGCTCTTGAATCAATGTACTGTGACTAAAAGCTGTCCAGACTTATGAATTTATATTTCTATGATCTACATACATGTCCTTTTAGATGAATGGCGAGTCATTTTTAAAATTGGATGGAAAATCGATGTCACTTAATTAGTAGTTATTATTTTAAAGAAAGCATATTTTGTCTATAAATTATTGTTCATGTCTTCCATTTGATATGTTCTGATATACATGTCATTTTAGATGAATAAATAGCAAATATTAAAGTTTGTAACTAGTGCTTTTTAAAATACGCTTAATACTCGATTATACTACTTATCAGTAGTTCATAGTATGGAATAAAATAAATATTTGTAACTATAATTAATTTTGTCCACTTTTTGGTTTTGTATGTTAAATATCGACATATGATACACTTGAAAATGACAATTAAATGCTATTTCAACGAGAACATTTTATTTTAGTTCAAAAAGCAATATTAATAATCGGTACTACTTCCAATTAAATTACAATTTCTGACTATAAAAAGTCAGAATATACATCAGAATACACATCAGAGTAATAATGGTTAGTACATAGTGTAATATTTATTTATTTATCTATTGTGTACACCTTAATATAAAGTTAAACTGACAGCCTTAATCATGCATTATACAATAGCAATACATATTCATCTATCTCTTTTAAAAATATGTATTTTGTAAATTGTAAGGATCCATAAGAGGTAAATTAAATCTTAGATTATCTGGTGGTATCATTTGATATGTACGTACGTCTAACCAGTATATATATGACTTATCAATAATACTTATGTACTAATAATATCAAATCTGGTTCTGTGTTGTCTCCCCCTGTAATATACATGACTGATAATATATCATACGTTTAGAATAATGCAAGTACATTTTCCTATGGATGCTGTTATATATTTAGAGAAACATTTTTTTAGTATCCATATTTTTTCTTGACTTTTATTTTTCTTAAATTATACAACTTTCTATTTTATAATAATGCATAATATTTACATGTTATTACTTTTTTTTATCGGATGATCGAATGATAACGAAATTCCAGTTTCTGGTTAATTATATCCCATTCATTGCTGGTAGTGTTAATCGTCACGATCATCATGACACCGCTGGCTACTTAATTAAGCATTGTATTACATAATTGTAAATTAATTGACGTTTGTAACAATTCTAATTTCTTTGTCTGTCATAAAACAAAGCAGACATATTTAAAATTCAGACAATTAATGTGCTATCTACATTGTTGTTAACCATTTTAGGTTTTTACCAAACAAGATGTTGCAAATGATCAAAAGTAACTATGACATTTCAAAACAATTATAATACAATTATTAGCACCAGGTGACATAGATTAGGGAAAATACTCTGACATGGAATAATTATTAATTTGTAACATGTAAAGAACCTGTTTTTTAGTTAAAACATTCATCTAATGATAATAATAGGGTATTTGGTGAATGTATTATTATAAATATTTATACTTATAATTTGTGTAAATACATTTTACAAAAGGGAAAATTATAAATATTACACTAAAGTAAAGAAACATTATCACTCTGAGTTAATAATAGTTAATAACTACTAATATACTACTAATAGTTAACAATAGTTAATAACTACTAATAGTTAATTATAGTGATTAAAAACAGTATCATTTGAACTTATATGAAATGTTCAAAATGAAATAGTTTTAAATTACTGTTTGTTATGTACCATGATATTATGTAGACGTTTAAAATACAAAACAGAAGAGTAGACCATTTTTTATATTTGGAACTATTTAATTTTCTAACAATATGTACTATTGATAATTAGTAAAACAATGTTTAAGTTCATTTAAAAAAACTTAGCTATAAACTTTGATAATTGCTATATATCATCCAACATGACTTGTAGATCATAAAATATAAAATTAAATAAATGGTAAACAATTTATAGACAAACTATATTTTCCTTAAATATTAAACACTACTACTTATTAAAGTATGGTAAAATCGATCTGTCAACAATTAAATATAAACTGGTTATAATTGCTCATTATTCGTCTAAAACGAAATTTATGAAGATAATAAATAATAAATCCTGAAGTCTGGGCTATTTAGAGTCACAATATATATGTTACGGAATACCGTGATACACTAAATTTACATTATCAATAAACTATTTAAAAATATATCTAGCTTAGTGATAGCATATTAAACTGTGATATTGAACTGAAATGCAATAAAATATTATCACAAACTGTGACGCATTGTCGAGCGTTGAATATTGAGTGTCCGAGTGAGCAGAGTTCCTCGATAAAATAAAGCATATCACAAATCAAATTGATATTACAGTGATTATTAGCCTTTCACATAATCTCATTTCACATAGTCCTATTTGTCATAATCACTTTCGAAATAGGTGCATTTGAAATAATCTTTGAATTAATTTTCAATAAAATAAGTCGAGTTATCGCATCTTGCATAATTTATTGTAAAAAGCATAAATACACTGTTTAATTGAAGTTTTAACATACAACAAATGTACTAATATGTAGCAAAGATCAGTTATCGTCTAATTATACCTGTTACTTTAACACCCAGACACTGGTCCGACGTAGTTGTACCGTCAATGTCACCGTTGATCTCTGCCACAAACGAACAAGACGCTCTGTGACACTTTTATGTCGGGCGTTGTTGTAGTACCGTGTCTCCTGCTTGGAGTAACCGAATAGGTTGTTCGTTGGCCTGTTGCTCTCTTTATAATAATTCTACCAGGGCAAAGATGCTGGTGCGAGGACGGTTCAGTTTACGATTCATTATCGAGTGCCATGATTCCAATTGATCATTGGTGTGTTGACCTCCTATGACTATGTTTTCATATTATTAGTTCTATCGTTTTTTTGAAAATAAGGCTGTATGTTGATCGGCATAGTTTGTAGTTACGTAATCCATACATTTTTGTGTAGCATCATCATCGATTTAATTCAAGTATTGTAGCCAAACGTCGTCAACCTGATGTGATGCCAATAGCAGAGGACCGGTACGCGATCTAGGTGGTTGAATGCATCGTCATCATTATAGCGTGCTGTTAAGCCAAAGACTTGTTTTCGCAACAAATTGAAATTAGTTAGTGAAATAAGAAAAATTATAGAGGTGACTTGAGAAATAACTGTTTTATGGTTGTTATCATCGACTTTTTTAAATCAACGCCTATTTGAGGTGCATAGACAAATCCAAATTGGCCTACTTTTGCCACCACTAAGTTCAGAAATCAAGAATCTGTCGCTTGCGTCTTATCATGTACCAGTCTAATGCATACTGGAATTATTATTTCCATAACCTCAACGTGTGTGAAATTTTTCCAATTTGAAAGTGCCATCTATATCTATATATATCTATATATATCGTATCAGTTTGCATTGTCTCAGTCAGCCATCGCCTGCAAGAGGAAGTTGCAACCATCCAGTGTCTCCGCCAATTCACAATCCAAAACAATTTCTTATCTGTTATGTTGCACATGAGGACGTATTTGAGATCTGGCCCATAAATGGCGATGACCGTTGCAATGTCTTAGGAAAATGGTCCAATACCTCATTTATTAGTATATTCTTAAAGGCTTCGACACATATTCGTTAAATCAACTTTTGAGGGTTGACTGATATGATAGTCTAGTGTTTGGTTTGGTGTATCACTATCTTCGGTTGAACTTTACCGGTATCCGATGGTGGATTATCTTGCAACAAAACGTATTTCTTTCATAATGATTTTTAACTATTTAAACTAAGAAAAGTAGTATGTATGTAAACCAATATTTATATAGAACTTCTATTAGTGGGATGATATCCATTTAACTATGATGTAACTATGATGTAAGTATAAATGATGTAAGTGCAATTAATTATTACACTCGAATGCGCACACTTTATTATACCAATTGCGACACATTGAGTTTAGAAGTATGATCTACTTAATCAGAAATCAGAGAACAAAGGATAATGCCAAATAAGATTAACGTGAAACACGATGCATCCGATATTACACAAAATTATAGTAATGCTTTCCTTTTAAAGAAAACAAGAAATACTAAACTAAACGTTAAGTAACATGTTTATTGTAAGTAATAATTAGAAAATTGCAAGTTCACATATAAATTTAAAGTTGATATGTGACCGTCTTTTTATGATCTATTTTTCCGTTTATATTTGACTCTTATTTGGCAACAGATAATTTTGTGTTACAGTAATGCTAAATGTGTTCCTGTTTAAGACTCTTTTGATAACGTAACCAACTTTATTTTCGCTAGATTCAAAAGGAAATATCTTTCACTCACAGTATCCGTAGACTTTGACTTCACAAAGTGTGAGATAGTTCGTTCCCAAAAGTATCACTTTCACATATCGAGCATCAGTATCGCATGACATGGAAATAATATCACCATCTTTAGAGGTTCCCGGATAATGAGAGCACACGTGAATTATGTCAGACCACATCAATCCAGTCTGTGGAATGTAAGAAACAAATATTAAAAAAGCTATCTCAAATGCTACCTTTCATAAGGTATATATTATGCGTAAAGTAAGTGAATTTTAAATATTTTGGAATAGCAGACAATCATGAAATATCTTATATACATATTCTTGTACGATATAGCTCTATACGAAAGCTACCCATAAGTCATAATAACTCAAGCAATATAACTATTGAAGACGTAATTATTTTTAAATTGCTTGTCTTGGTCATCTTGGTCTATCGGGATGTTGTGTATGTTTGCTCGTGTCAGCTATCCACCATGAAATCATGCAATATAAACTATCTTCAATTGACTAACTTGTGTTAATATAGATTTTTTACAAGGCTCTGTGAAGTACTTTTATAATATATTAGTTAGCTATAAGATTAGTATTTATTTTAAAAATATATATCATAATATACAATAATTACTGTCGTGAATATAAGCGATACTGGCAATATTATCTTAAATTTTGTTATACATATTATATTATATTATCAAGTAGGTATAAGCTAAAAACATACTGACCAGATTATTAGTACAATGTTTAAAGTTAACATAGCTTGATATCAGAAATATGTACTTACAAATTTTAAAGCGTAGATGAAAATAAGCTTACTCTAATGTGTTCTGTTTCTTAAAAATTATCGTATCCATAACCATCAGCATTATCATACTCTTAGATAAAAAGTATATCATTACATTGCTTAACATGTAATATATATATATATATATGTTTGGTTTAATATACATAGTTTAATTAAGTTTACATTTAATTGTAGTGCTAGTCTGGTATTCAAACAGAAGTCGGAGAGTCTCGATTGATGAAATCGGTTTATTTTGATTACACAAATTATACTTCATTTGTATATAACAATATTATGTACTAAAATTCCTAGCTCTTAATAAATCAATTGGTAATAAATATTATTTTTAGGATGTTTTACATAACTGCATTATTTATTAATTAAATTATACATAAACAATATTATACAACTATTATACACATTATATAGTAACATAGATGCATATATTATATAGAAACTAATATTTTTACTAATATAATGTATATTGAAATAATTTAAACAAATTGAAAATGTATTATAGTTATTAATTAGTAGTGCAACACAGAAGAATTGATATTTTCTTTCAACAAATAAGTATATTTGAGATAATAAATATTGAATCACAAATTCATCAAAGTTCTTTTGCAATCAAGTAATCTAGCTTAACCTTTACTTTTATTCGACCACGCGACTGAATTGAAGAGTATAATATTATTCTGGTTGTTATAAAGTATTGACTTAGACGAGCCTAGTTATTGAGATAATTCTTCCCTTATGCCCAATTAAATGAATCTACTGTTCAGAATTTTTCGATTATAAATGGTAATCGCAAATGATCTCCATCAAAGAACTCTCTTTATAAGAATCACTATAACTTGATTTTTAAACAATTTTACTTGATCAGTATGTCTCTCATGAATGATTCAATCAGAAATATAAATATATTATGCCAAATAATCGTTTTTACATTTATATAATACGAATTTCTCGACTCGATCTGTGGGCATATCATTCGATTTGTTCTCAAATTTCACATCCAATGTATCGATACACTTCAACCTTACATGCAACTGCAGCAATACCTATCTGACTGTGAAAACAGCAGAGTACAGTGAATGTTTCGTGATAGTCTGCATCGCATTTTTGTACTGCAACATACCTGTATCAAATATAGATTCTAAATCAGAATGTGAACTATAGTTTACAATCAGAAATCCGATCGTACTCTAACTTTTTTACGAACCCTTAACGTGTGCAACGATTTGTTCATCATAGACAATCTACAGTAGATTTGCCCCAAGCTGAAACTTCTACGCATGCTCAAGCCTAGCATCTCTCTTTCCCGTTGACAATATATTTACAGATTTGGTTAACACATTTGAATGATTATTTTAGAAATATATAAGTCTGACATATTATATTTAATACACAAAAAACAATTCGGTAAGGAAAGATACTGTTCATTGTATCGTACTGAAATCGTACATCTAATGTGATTAACTTACGCGGATCTGAAAGTTGGCCAGACGATCTCCGCAGTTGCATTTATGCCGATTGTATAGTTGAACACCTTTCACACTATAGGTGTCAACGAGATCCACACACCACCATGCATGCCGTTCCTTTCTGGTATGGGAGCAACTGTTTTGATTTAATAGCTGGAGAGTTTTTCCGTCAACAGCCCGACCAGAGTCTTGTCGACTAAATGTACTACTCTGACTCGTAGGTTTTTTATTCGATATTATGATGCCTGCTTGGTTCAAGGGAGTAATACAGATTTATTTATAATATTTATCCAGGTACATAAACAATACAAATATGTCAATATATTGAACTGTTTATCCAAATCATAAAATCAAGTTTTGTCATTTCAAAATGACGCAGTACAACGAATATGTATTATTTATATATATTGTAAATATTATTACATAATATATAGATGTAGACATGTTTGAATGCCTGTATAAGGACAATTATTCAAATGTAACCAATATAATTAATCTTCTAGATATATAATTATTTATAACAAATTAAAAGTAACACAAATAATATTATTACTGTATACTTTAGGATAATAATGCCATTTCTACTCAATGATAAGTATGCTCTTTAAATGAGGGAAAAATACAAGTATTACGAAGTTCATTTTTAGATAGCAATGTGTAAAACATCTGTTAAGCATTTTCCTAAAGAATTGAATATCAAATTCCAAAAATTATAAATAATTATGTCAAAATAAAATAAAATGTATATATTTATCTTTAATGGATTCTGTTAATAGGAAATTAATGATTAGATAATTAGTTTTTATCCATTATCGAAAATCCTAGTGTGCTATCTTTCTAATTTGGTGCTCAAATATAGAAATCTTCTAATAAGTTCAAAGTTGTAATAAAGTACTCCTCAATTTACCAAATTTATCCAAATATTGGTTCTGATCTCTACTTTAGCTACAAGTCTCGTGATGGCCTGATCTCCACTTTGGCTACAACTCTCTTGATGGCCTGATCTCCACTTTGGCTACAACTCTCTTGATGGCCTGATCTCCACTTTGCCTACAAGTCTCTCGATGGCCTAATCTACACTTTGGCCACAACTCTCTTGATGGTCTGATCTACACTTTGGCTACAACTCTCTTGATGACCTGATCTCTACTTTGGGTACAACGAACTCTTTTGATGGTTTGATCTCCATTTTATATACAACTCGATTGATTTAGAATACAGCAATCTATACTATTAGTACCAGTGAAATACATGGATGTCTCACAGTTTATTAAATATTATTAATATCAAGAATAAGCTGTATATTAGTTTAAGAAACTCAAAGTGCCCTGTTCCCCATGTGAAATATAAACAGTATAAAAACATACTCTGAAAAATAATTACTTTAAAAGTCTATTAGAGAATAACAAACTACAAGAAAATGTATGTGATCAAGGTTATAACAGATAAAAGAAGAATGATATTAATGGAATCAGTTTATCTGATGATAATGAAACAGCCCAATTTGCAAACTCTTTATTTAGTAGTTTTTTAAAACATACTCCAAATCATTAGATCACTAATGCAATTCTGTACTCATTCATATTCATTTACAGTTTTCTATTCTACTGCCATCAATGCAACTATCATAATTATTAGTCGTTTTTAGAAATCTTTTAATAATACTGCCTTTAGCATTCTTTTAGATGTACTGAAAATGTGTGCTGACCGATTGGCTCCTTATCAATATTTGCATAACTACAATATAGTAACTTTTCAGAATCTCTTACAATTATAACAATTATATGTATTCATAAATCAGGACATACTCATCAAATTAGCAACTTGTACATAATATCCATCTTTTTCGCAGGTTGAATAACGTTTGTCTAACAGGTTCAATATATTTTAATATAATACAAAACAAACGCACTAGACATAACCATTGTGATACTATGAAAGATATTTTTAAGTCCAACTAAAATGGATGGCTTTAGAGCTGGTTATTCGCAAAATATGCCTTCCTCCATGACATATAGTAGGTATGTGAAGTTTAATTAATTATCAAGCAAGCTAAACAGTATGCACTAATTTGTTTAGCTCTAACATTTTTTGATACAAAATGAACTAAACTTGACAACATTATTTCCTCTGTTCTTGCTATCTCAGAAGACTATAGCACGTCAAAGTTTCATTTTAGAACCCCTGTTTTATATATTAATAATATATTTGAAAATATGCATTATCCTTAAATTTTGTTTGCTTGGATACAACTATATAATCTCAGCTGACTTAACTGACACTCTATTTAATATAAGTCAGGGTTGCCTCAAAGAATGAACCAAATACATGCAATCTAAGTATTTCTATTTTAATACTTTTAAAATCAACTATGATTATAAATGACCATTAATTCAATTATTTGAAAACCATTTACCTTAATTGTTTTAATGTATAAACACTTATTGGATATTGTATTGATACCAAGTTTTTATTCAAGGCTCTTATTGAAATAACTTCATCAAAACTATTATCAACTAAATATTATAGTCTACATAATTTAAAACATGCTCTATATAAATACAACAACACTTATGTAGTTTGCCTATCAAATACCACTCTACTCTACAATTGTATTTTCGCATCGCTTCCTATAAAAACCATCCTTAATATTCTGATCCCATAAACCAAATAAGTATTACATGTTTATTTTATACATACTCACCATAATATGGATAATTTTCAGAAGTCTAATACTATTCTCGGTCATAGTAAGAGTATCAAACTTTAACGTATTATCAAATTAAAGATTAACCCTCTATATAGCCACTTTTATCAAAAGCACTTGAACTCACCTGTAATATACATTTATATATACTTGCATTTCTAATTATGTACAAACCTAACCGTAATTGTCTTTTAAAATGTAATCTCTTGTGTTTCTCGAATGACTTACATACCTAATATACACAAGTAAGAAATATAACAAATTATCATTCAACATAATTATTAACATTTTTAAAGATAATTGTATGTAACAAATACTTATATTTATTCATACTTCATGCTGATTGTTGTTTTATGTTATATTTATAATTGTCAAGTAGGTTGTAACGATTTCACACATAACATGCGTCTCTTAGTCCTAAACAGACTATTCTGTGACAAGGACACGTTGTACTGTGTTCAATATAATACTGTGATTCAAATAATATTAATTATTTTAATAATTATATTTTAATAATAAACTTCATTTGAAAAGGTACAATTTAAGTAGAACTATTATCAATTTTATTGTTTTTAAAGACTATTAAAGTATCACAAATATCTACAATTTACAACTGAATACATTGACACCTCAATTTTCTCAACAATATGTCATACATCATAAATATATTTAATTGATAAAGTATTAATTATAAAGGCCTGAGTGTAAAAGAGTAACACACAATGGTATATTATAATCAAGAAAATGAACATATATGTACGTATACCTATACTCTGTAATATACACAGTTTGACAAAAAATGAATGCGTGACATTTTAAAATCTAAATACATTTACAAACTATTTTTTTTTACATATTTGTATAAATTTATTTTTGTTAACATTTTAAATAAAATAGATTTATTGTCTGATTATGTTTATTAGTGGTAGGCTAGTAGTTTGCTCAGAACAACTAAGTATTGCAAATCATGTGGATTTGAATACCGCTTTTAGTTTACTAAAAATAGGCAAGTATATTGCTGCATATACATTTACATATAGCGACTATACTAAAAAACAGATTTTTAGTCAAATGTCTCAATTTAACATTGTGAATAATTAATAAAGATGTACTAAAACTGGTTGCATAAAGAAATGTGAGTCTAATTGTAAGAAAATACTTTTTCAATTAAAAATGTGAGTGAAATATAAATATTTATAATCTTTAGATGTACTTCTGTCGTTCAGGAATATATACTGACATAAACTAATGCAGGAAAAAACATATGATAACTCGGTTAACTTGAAACATGCACTTACCGTATCCGTAGAAAAAGACAGTACAAATAGTTAGATAGTCTGTTCCAATAAGTACCACTTTAACAAAACGAGCTACTGCCCTGCAGGGAATTTCATAATATTGTCGACTGTAACGTTGAGTACTACACACCTCAGTTACGTTTGATGCCGAGCGCCCGGTCTGTGCAAAATAGAAACCAATCATGATGAATTTGGCTCTTTGTCAAGGCAATTGGTACATTTTAGAGTTTATTTTAGATACTAAATACAAATCGGTAAATACAACTAAAGTTAACACAACTTTATAAAACAGAAACATTGTATAACATAAGAAGAATCTGCTTTTCGAGTATCAAATACGAATTAAGCGAAAGATAGTCCAATCAATAGAGTTGTTAAAAGCTTATACCAAGTACAAGTAATACCAACATATAAGTAAGTACAACATACCAAATAAGTTTGACATTAAAACAACTTCTGTTAAATAATGTATTTCACAATCGATTAATCTTTCGTTACGATCACTACTGCGCACTTACATCATAAGCGAGCATTGTATATCATACACGTAGGTAGGTATATTCTTAGTAAATGACATTGAACACTTTGAAATCTAAATACTTAACATGTATAATACATTTAATGGAATATAACAATTATTCGACTTAAAATAAACATTACATACATTTGATCAATGTTTAATATATATATATATATATATATGTGTCATTAAGTATTCATAGGTGTATCTATTACCTAGGTATGTATGTATTTGTAAGTTAATATATGTAGCCTATATAATAATAATGTTTAGTATCTTATTCTATAATATACAGGTTTATTAATTATTTGAAAAAAAAATGATATGCTTTCTAAACAATATTTTAGTTTTTTATAAAACCTTAGAGTTCTGAAATCACAGAATTACAAGTTGTCTTGTCATTTACTAAGTAGTTCTGAACAACCCTGTATTACATTATTATGTTTCGGATCACTAGTATAAACATATTATTCTGACAAAAAAGTTTGAATGATCTAAGCATTTTACTCAATTACTCAATGCGAGTGAACGATAACAACATTAATACCATAGAGTAATACATATAGTATTAACTCTTATTGATTTCATATGCATTGCCTTGTAAATCTTCGTCATTATAAACTCGTTTAATTTTAATGGATTTTATGTCAAAGGGTAGACTAGAAGTAGTGTTAAATATTTTTATTAAAATCATTTTAAGAGCAAAACATACACATTCATACAGTTCTAACATACGTAAGTTGTCTGTAATATATAATTCATTGCCTGTGTATCTAAAACTGTTTTACTGCACAAACGATTTAATTGTTGTGAATTTTAGAAAACAAATTTTGCAAAAACGTTTTAGGTAGACGAGAAGTAGTATAAAATTGCATACAGAATCAATAAGAGTCGTTTCTCTATGTAAGCATGATTAATACTCTATGATTTATACTTTATTATTGTGTATTATTTATTTTATATTGAATAGATAATTAAATGTATTATACAATCAACACAACACTTATACTAATAGTGTTTGTATACGCTCAAAATTATGATGGGAAATACAAATAGTGTTTACTAGAATGAAATACCAATCAAATTGTTACGTTAAAACAATTAAACACAATTTTAAAGAGAAATTGGCATAGTGAAATGATTAATTAATAATAATATCCAAAACAATGGTCATATTAATAATTATCGTGACAAAACGCGACAATAACATTTTTTTAGGAATCGTACCTGAAAAGGAAAATTGTGCAATTATGTTTAAGAAAAATTACCCTCGAATACTTTATACCAAACTCACACGAAGCTGAAAGTTTTCCAGTGGATCTCTCGAATGCTTCTTTATCTCTACCTTAATGAGTTGATTTATCTCCCCAAAATCAACTTGCCACCATGCCTGTCGTTCATGTGCGGTCTTGCTGCAAGTATTATCGTTTGAGTCAACAGACATCCCCGAACTGTGTTTATTGGTGTTATCGAAATTACTGCTCATATTCGTACCTATGTTCCTCAGGTAAAACTGTTCTGATTGGTTCAATGAAATAATGCATTTATATTATGATGTAATTAATATATATACTTTAATTAAAATTGATATTACTTTGTCCTTATTGGTTATATATGTTATAATTAAATTATCATACCTCGGTTTCCTACTTTTCGTAAAACAGCTACTGATTAGAGGAACTATCTAATTAAACTACTTGCATGATATAGTGTTATGTAAAAGTACTATAGCCAATATTTACTGTATTTGTTTTACTCATTCGGAAATATTAAATATTAAAATTTAAAAAGTGATATAAAGTAGTAGTAAAGCATACGTACTTTTTCTACATCTACTGTGTGCATTTCCAAAATAACTATGTTCACATTCGCAGCCTTTATCCGTAGTACAAATGGTATTCCCGACACACTTACTACAATCCCAGCAATGCTTAATACCGTCTCCCATAAAGCCAATGGGACATTTGCATGTATTGTAGCTGCATACGGCGTTCGATAGACAAGGTGGAGAGCATTCTAAAATACACAAATAAATATCGCTAATATTTGCTATAGTTAGTATTAAAAAGGTTGTTTTGATTATTAAAATTAAATCCATTTTACTATGTTATTTATATATTTCCAAATGTTATGTAATAAAAAACATGCAAACATTTTAGTAATAAAATAAAATATTTATATTTATCGATGCTATGGTATTTTCCAATTCATTAATGCTCATTAAGCACATACGGAATCAACATTTTTTCACCCTAAGAAATCAGGCAACGCTGAGTTTAAAAGTTGATTACAACTTGGTTATTACATGCTTTGGAATGAAATGCTTTTAAACATTTTTTTTATAATATTTCGATAACAAATTTTTAGAAGTCAATTTCTATCAATGGTGTTTTCTTTTTGATGCATTTACGAACAAAACCAAACTATATTAATATTGATTGTGTTGACTGAACTAGGAGAATTTTTCTAAAAAAACAAAGCAATTATGATAATATTGTCTTATAAGTTATATATATATATATAAGAATTAAAATAAAAGTTACAATGATAAATATCGATTTGCTCTTAGTAATAGTATGACATTTCAAATAATGTACATGAATGTAGAGTGAATAATATTGAAGTTGCAATGCTGTTACTGCATAGGTCGGTATGTTAGCGATTTTTAATAGAACAAATATGTTTTCCCCAATCAAGTGTTTTGATTAACATTGTAAAATACAATATTGCCAAACATGTTCCAAATATGTAATACTGTTAATGTACGGAATAATGCTGATAGGAAAATAATCTGATGTACTTATTGTATTAAGAATGGCTAATATATCTTGAGATCCCTAATACGTGTTATTATTACAATATTCTTATTGTTTATACATATATATATGTATTTTGGTTATATAAATACATACTATAAAGTTTGTGATATACAGAAACCTTCTGGACAACGATGATTCAGTAATTATTCAAGATCAATTACAATTTATAATAAATCCTATTTTCATTGTTAGATATTGTTAACTATTTAAATAATGATTAATATTGATAATATTAATTGTAATATGTCTGTAACCCTATCCAGCAGAATGTATGTAAAAACTTTGGGTTTTAACATTTATATATCAGGCTTCAAAATTATTCCTAACTAAGCAGAATAAAATGTGACATATACACTTATTGAAACAACGAAAAAAACAGTTTTCAAACCTACATATATGTATAGTATATCATTTTCATATCATGTTGAGTTATAAAGACATATTGACATAATAAGCATGTAGTCTTTACATTAAATAGAGACAGTAACATACAAATGTTAGACTGAAAAGAGAATGATCAAATAATTGCAAGGTATTTGAAAATAATTGGTGAGCAATAATTCAGATGACTCGATACAATAGTCGTTCACTTAACATCACAATTAAACCCTATACTGCATACTTTATTTTTATAATGTTACTGCATGACTGGGTCTTGGAGACCCAGATGTATTTACTATAGCCAAATTTGAAACATATGATAAAGGTATACAACATATATTTACTATAACCAAATTTGATAAAATAATTAATAAAATTATTGATAAAATAATTCTATATATGTATATTTACTATACCCAAATTTAAAACATATTATAAGATAATACAACATACATTTACTATAGCCAAATTTGATTAAAAAAATTGACACTTGAATGTCGAGTGCTGGATACAAAAGAGGCTGGTGACAGTCTCGACAAGAATACTGCGTCTTTCGGTCAACCTTGTTTTGCCAGCAGATTGAATATCTCTTCCTCACTTGTCCACCATGGCCATCCCGTGCTTCCATTGGCTGCAATCGTTCTGTTCTCATGTTGCGATACGGGGCGGAAAGGTTCGTTCCCAGTTCAATAATAAAGATTATGCGCTTGTGACATTTGTTGCCACCATAGGTGGCAAATCTTAAATAATATGTAGTTATTCAAACAAGCCAGGTCCAGTACGTTACAAAAATACAACTACATGCCTTCGTTTGGACTTATATTTGACGGAATAATTTGCGACCATTCTGTCCATTACATCCACTCCACCTTTCGTCAAATTGTAATAATAAATGACCTCCGGCTTTGGTTTGGGATCCTGTCGAATTGAATTTGATTTTTGCATTGATGACAGAAGCAGGATAGCTTTATTTCGTTTCGCTTTGTAAGAAGCCACTTGAATGGTATTTTGACCATCTTCAGTGTACAGAAATTTGGTAGAGAACAAACAGCGGCCTACATGGCTTCAAACAATCATAATTTTTTGTCTCGGCAGTTCTCTTGTTAGTTGCAGGGTGGTACAAAAATTGTCTGTAGTGACATTTATACCAGCAGGGAGATGTACTGTTGCATTCAACATGACCTGTTCACCAGGACTCCTACCTACATGATCTACATTAGGATCCTTGCCTGTATACATGTTGACATATGAAACATAGTTTGTGTTAGCATTTGCAAGACCATACTTCTCTGGTTTGCTTAATATATTTTTTATCGCCAAAAATGGCAAAAAGCTGGTTAGCTACAGACAATTTTAAAAGATATAAATTCATTCAAACCA
>JAYRBW010127456.1:0-16376 GCA_036023295.1 Invenusta paracnida | reverse complement strand
CTAAAATTAGACGTCTTTTCCACTGTGTTTCGACTGCAAGAATCGATACATTATCAAAGTCAATTCTGTGCTTACTTGTATATGCATGATCCGCTAAGTCAGACTTCTCCGGGTGTAACAAGCGGATATAAGCCTTGTGTTGTTTCAATATTGTATCTAATGTATTGCTTGTCTGTCCAGTGTATGTTTGTGGGCAGTCTGCACACGGGATTCTGTAAACAACTCTTTTTGTATCTAATTTTGGCCTTCGAATTTTTGGGCGAGGTAATATTTGGCCGATTTTTCTAGGTGGTTTCAGAGCGACTCTTACAGCTAGTTGGATAACGCACGTTTTATTCTTTCAGACACCCCTTTTACAAAAGGAAGAACCGCGAAGTCCTTAGGCTGGATGTGTTCATCATTGGAAGTTGATTTTTCAGGATGATTGCGTAGAATGAGCTCTGGGTAACCATTTTGTCGAAGAATATTTTTTACTAGAGAAGTTTATTTTTGTTTCTCTTCTTCTTCCGAAGGGATTGTGGTAGCTCTATGTTTCAAAGATCTGACCACCGATAGCTTTTGATTTATTGAGTGGTGGGATGAGAAATGCAAGTAACGGTTGGTGTGGGTTGCTTTGCAAAAAACTGATGTTTTAATCGTGAAATCCTCTTTCCTTGTTACACAAAAATCTAAGAACGGAACAGATCTCGGTTGGTATCTTTTTTTTCCATAGTGAGTTTTATGGAATCCTTGAGTGAATTAATATAAATGAAAAAATCATCTAGTTGATCTTGTGGTAAAATGACGCAAGTATCATCGACGTATCTTTTTCAGAATGTCAGATTGAAGGATTGCTTCGCGAGAATTTTTTCTTCTAGATGCCCCATCACGATGTTCGCCACTATTGGTGATACGGGAGAACCCATGGCACAACCTGTTACTTGCTGGTAAAACTCATTGTTAAACGCAAACTGTGTAGATTTTAGGCAAAATTGAAGAAGTTCACATATCTCATTGGTGGATAAATTAGTAATTGCTTCCAGATCTTCTGTTTCAAAGCTTTTGTTTTGTTACATTCAAAGCTAACTTTACTGGGATGTTTGTGAATAGAGATACTACGTCAAAGGAAACTAAGATGTCACCTGGTATCACAGAAGTCGTTCGAATTTTTTGTGAATGACGACGACTTACCAATTAAGTGGTTCAAAATATCTGCTAGATGGCGAGACAATTGATAAGTAGGAGCAGTACAAAAAGAAACAATATAGGTCAACATAATGTTAACTTTATGAATTTTTGGTAATCCATACAAATTCGTAATAGATGTGTCTGTACTCCTGATCAGATTGTAATACGCTTTTTCATTGAATTTTTTAGCACGAAATAAGGTTCGAAGGCGCTCGTTCATTTTTTGTTCTGTGGATTTAGTGTAGTCCTTAATTCCTGTTTTGGTGTAAGTTAACTGATCATTCAACATAATGTAAATCTTTTTGTTGTATTCATCTGTGTTTAAAACCACGATACAATTGCCTTTGTCCGCTGGTAGAATCACTATATTTTTGTCATTTTTCAGATTCTTGTTTTCGCGGTTTGTTTTTTTCGATAGCTGAGCTACATTTATTTTCTACTTATTATACTAGTATCCATAATAGTATTACATAATCTTAAACGCTAGTAATATTGATGCAGTATTATGTCCGTCTTGATATTTGCATTGGGTCGTTGCTTTATTGGTGTTGTAATAATGGGTTGTAATAATTGGTTATTGCCTTAATATTCGTGTTAGTCACTGTATTTTCACTTTGTTATTAGCCTCTGAGGAAGGTACATGGTACCGAAAATTCAGGCAATAAACTTTGCATGTGTTGTGGAACTAAATTAACCTTCTTGTTTTATATTATTTATGCCAACACAAAATAATTATCTTATTATAATTTATTTGTAGGATAACAATTAAGACATGTATTAAACATTTATATGCATTTTAATTATAACTAAATAAATAACTATATAACTAAAATTATAAACTAAACTAAATTTAATTATAAGCATAGAAAAACATTTCTAGTATTAATATTTGTAGTTGAAATTACATAAAGCCCTTTCAATACACTTACAAAATTACTTATTCTTACACTATGTTACAGAGGATAACGTGATTTGTTTAAATATACTAAAGTAAATTAAAATATAAACGATATACATATATGCATAGCCTATAGAATTTAGTATATATATATAGTTGTCTGCGAAAGTCACAAATATAAAAATTCTCGATTTATATTACAATACCATATTTATTTTGTACTAACCATGTTAAAATACGTTGCAACTTGTTAGATAATGAAGTATTTATATAAGAATTATTGTTTACGTTTTTGTTTCGCGCTGATTAGGTTTCCTAGGCAATCTTTTAAAAGAAACATCAGAGACTACTATGTGTTTAAAGTATTCCCTGAGAAACATAGTCATGAGCTCAAATTTCGAGGCGATATATGACAATAGATTATATAACAATCTTTAGATATAACATATTTTTCAAAGCATAACTCAATCCTGAGATTATAAATGTGTGTTTATTAGGAATTAATTTTAAAGTTTTAAATGTATTATGATAACTGTTAAATAATCAATTTATTCAATTACAATAATTTTCATAATACCTGATTTATTATCTTTGAGAATTATCTACACGAAAAAGTATATTGACATAACCAAACATGCGCTGCTTTGATGTATAAAATAGTACATTAATACGAAATTGTTTATTTCAATATCTAATCTTAGGTCAATTAATAGAGGAAATAATTAAACAAGAATAACTATATATAGGGTTAGACAATCATTAATTATAGATATCAACATGCTTTAGAATTTGTGTTGCGCAAAAATAAATTGTATACAAACATTGGAACTTTAACGAAATTAATATATCAAAATGGCTTTCGTAGGCAAATTTGTATTTATTTTCAATGAATATAATAAACTTTCAGTGCTATGATTAAATATCCAATTTTTTTATTTATTTGAAAGACACAAATGATAACATAAGTCTCACTTTGATGTATGTATACCTATATATATTTATTAAAACTATACTGATCGCTTATCCATAATCTGTAACTAAATATATCACCTTGGTTCATAATTAACTGTTTCCTTATTTGCTCTAATCTAGTATAATATACCTTCTCAATAATATTGAATTCTGCCATCACAGACAAATTCAATACAGCACCCAGCATCTGCAGTTCTATGATCATACAGTACTGTATGTGTCGCTAAGATTATGACTTAAAAACTACTAACTTATTGTCCCGATAGTATATATAGTAAACACTATTTACTTCAAAACTAAACTGAGAATTGTAATCACAATACAAAAACAAAAACATAAGAAATAGAATTGATTAAAGATATTTTATTAATAAAAATTAATATTCGTATTTTAAAAACAACTAATGCTGAAATATGTACAAGAAGGATTATGATCACAAAAGAAGCTGAATTTATTTGGAAAAGAGGGTAATGCCATCTTTCCTGAATTTCACTTTAATCGGCAAGGCTTCAAATTCTTCGTTATCGATGTGGTACTTCTCATTCTAGAATTAAATAAAAAGTAAAAATAGTTTCAAATAGAAAATAGTACACATCTCTTTACAATTCGAAAAGAAACTCCTATTCAAGTAGTCAACGGATTCTAAATAAGTCCATTTATTTTTCAAGTTTTAAAATAATTTATTTTAAACAATACCATTTTCAGATTTTCGCTAGTGAATACTATTGAGCGCAACCCAAGCGCAATAACAACAAATGTTTACACAAATAAAATTCGATAGTATACCATCTTACCTCTAAGGAATCAGGGACCAAATGCACAGAGGCGCACCTAATAATCCTAGAGTCTTTAACTGCTTCCTTCTCTACAAGATCTTCCTGTGAGGGGGCCGTTCTGTCCTTAGCAACATCAGCGGGTGAGAGTGAGAGGTATCGATGAGTGGCATTCATGCATTCGCGACAGCTCCGGAGAAAGTCGAGGGCTCTCGAGTGTTTTGGAAAAATGTGAACCTGCAAACTGTCCTGTTAAGAGAAATTCAGAGGTGGAAGAAAAAATTGAAAAGAAAAATGTGCTATCTTACCAATAACTATATGACTGTAATTAATTGTACTACTGCAGACAGTATGTCTAAAGATACAGTATAATTCAAAAACTAAAAACATAATTTTAAAGAAAAGCATTCACGACTTAATTTTGTAAACTTTTATGGTTGATAATTTACGCAACAAACATTATATGGAAATTGTTCTTTTTTTAATATTAAAATAAATATTTTGGAGGTTTTAAATCAAGATACAAATATTGCCATGTGAACTGAATTCCCTATGTTGATACATTATGATGCGCAGTTTAATTATAATCCACTGATTTATAACATTTGTGAGGGAGCAATAGAAGTGACACAACATGTTTTGCATATGACATTTACTAGATTGGGCTAATAAGCTTATTATACTAGTGAAGCAGCGGCGTAACCGAATACAATATATTATAACCATTTACTTATTTAAATAATTGCACTTAGAATGTCATAATTTATTCTTGATGTATATATTATATATATCTTACTTTTTATAAGGGTACTCAGAATGTTATTTTCCTAATTTATTCTTGCTGTTATTCACTTAGCGACATTCGAAACTAACCAAGTGACAAAATGAAAATCTATGGTTGTCATGATAATATACATGAGTGTTTTACCATTGGAATAAAACCAGTTATTGCATTAAATGCAAATTTAATAAAACAAATAAACAGAGATAAATATTTGTGCATATTAAAAAATAATATTTTGCTAATTTTAATGCTGCCGAGGCTGACACAAGCCACCACTAGTATATATAATAAACAGTTATTTTTAATCAAAACAAGAAACTATTTTCTATACCGATTGGCTAAGAAAATAAGCCAATCAGAAGCCTCTCTCTATCTCACCTTAACCATAGAAATGACAATCCGGCTGGCCTGATCCACACGTACACTTTCCTCTTTGCCGCACTCGGGATTATCAATCTTGGATAAATCAGGTGGTGGGGGGGCTGGTGCAGGAGTTGCGGAGGATTTGCGACCTCCACCCAGACCACCGACTATTCTGGAGACGAGGGACCGGCTAGGGGCTGGAGGAGCTGGAGGTGGCGGCTACATGGAGAGAAATATTATGCAATTAAATTTAATATAAATAATACAACAGCATTACACAATTTGAATAATAACATTGATTTAAATACTGTTAAACTAGATGATCTGTGATCCTACTTGTTACTCTTCTTATAGACTCGTGATACACATTCCAGGAATATAGGTACATAGATAGTAATACATATGTACATAATAATAATAGTGAAAAATAGGCAGCAAAGACTTAAATTTAAAAAGTAATTAAATGTATTATCAATAGTAAGGTTCTTACTTATTCTGTATACCTTCGTTGAGAGATTATTTTTACATCGATAAATGAGGCTTATTTTTGTATCTGAATTTTAAATTCAATAACGGTGCAAATAAGGCAAACCATAAAGTGTGTGAAATATAAGTAGTGACACAGAAATTACGCATGTGAGCGTCAGTTTAATACTGTAAAATTAAAGGTTCAAATATATTTACTCTCTCATCCAGCGAATTTGACACTATCCAATAAAAAGTGACTCACCACTGTTACATAAATTTGTGCTAAAAATAGACGATAAAAGAGATCATTAAGTCTTAGAATTTATCTATTGGGTTACTCAATACATCATTTTATTAGATTTACACATCGTAAATAAAAACGTACAAAATGAACCAACGAATTTTTTTGAACATTTGAAGCATATTCATAATTAAGTAATAATATATTATATTACTCAGACAGGTTTGACTGGCATTCACTTTAAATTTATTTGCACAATCTACAGCGTAGTAAACGTGTGTTATTTTGAGTCCCCTGATCATCCCCTAATTGAGCATGACCAATTAAAGGTCAAGATTCTAATCTGGATATGCTGGGCATATTCTACGATCGATAAGCGTTAGATAGGGAAATTCCACAGCTATTTACAGACTAAAGAGATTTATATGCAAAAAGTGAGATGAAAGTTTTATGATTCTGATACTAAATATCAAGCTAAGGAGCAAAAATTTAACAGCATTCGAAAACTAAGGATTTAAAAAATTTGTTACAATTATATATAATTGATTATTGTTGCTTGATTTTACCCGCCTTTCTCCGTCAATGAAGATGCGCATATTTTAGTCTTTCACTTTTATCTACTCAATACACATTTTTTTGGAAAGCAACTGACCTTAGCGCACTTAGAGCAGCCAGTACAGGGCGGTGTAATGATGAGACTGGCAGTCTTCACTCTGCCACTCTGTTCCCCTTTTATGAGAGCCCAGAGAGAGGCACAGGAGCCTCGGAGAGGACCTGTTAACCAGAACCGGTCCTTCTTATCCTCAACATCCCGCTCTTGACTCCATTCCACTCCTGAAAGGGCACAGACTTTCCTGCTTGCGCCGTCCGCTTCCTGTCACCACATGGGGGTTGGATGATTTGTAGGGCAGGAAATAAAGTAAAGCTGTGCAAAACGTTTGATAACGCAACGTTGACAAAACGCAAATAACGCATGATGTTATGTGTGATCAAGTTTATATTTCACTAAAATCGCAAAATTTTGTGAGCATTGACATATATCATATTCTGTAACAATTGAATTTGTAACAATCATAAGTAATTATATGTCATGCATTAAAAAAATTCAAACCCAAGTGATATATATATATTTTAAACAAAAATCGCCTTATCTTCTCTTAAAAATAAACAAAACAATTTCAATACAACTTATTTCGTTAAAGTCGTAAAAATCTCAGAGCAATTGAAGTTTCTTTCATTAAAATAGAAAAAAAGTTGAGGGTATATGAATTGCAAAATGGCTTACGAACATACCTTAAAATAAAAAAAAGTATTTTTTTAAAGGCAAATTAAAATCAATAAAAATAATATTTATTAATAGTGCAACATGTTTCACTGCAACCAACAGCATCATCAGGCAATCAGAATTTGTGAAACTTAACATACATTAGTGTATTTATACAGATACTACTCCAAATATAAGAAAGCGAAACTAAAGTAATTAACCAGCTATTCATTGAACTAACATTACAGTTACAAACTGGCAGTTTAAAATGTCTTACCAGCCCATGTTCTTACAAATTTTTGCTTTTTAGAAGTCTAGAAATAACGCAGGAAAAAGAGCATTTTCCAAAAAAGACACATAACGCAGGCAAAAGTCAAAATAACGCTGAGCATTTAAAAACGCAGGCCGTACCAACACTGGTGATGTTCTCTACAAACAAACTGACGGCGTTTTGATGAATAGCCCTCTAGACCCAATTCTCGCTAATCTTAACACATTTTATTAAATTCTTTTTACTTGTTCTCTATGTTCTCCGTACGTATTGTTAACTCGTTTATTCCCGGTAAATTGTCCACTAATGATAACAATTGTACCATTTTTTGGTAATGTCTCTGTTAAATTTAATCAAACTTTTTATCATTTATGTAAGCTATTTAATCTAAATGGTAAACATATTTCTTTTACTTGTAAGATTAGTTGTTACTTTTATTTTAACAATAGGATTCCTGTAGTTCTTAGTTATAAGTTTAATTGTTCTAAGAATAAAAGCTGCTAAATATAGGTAAAACAAAACGGCATTTATATAATCACTTTCTTAATCAATCTACTATTAGATTTTATGTAATTGTAATGGTACAGTTAATGATTTTTCTATTTTGGATACAGCTAAATGTAAATTATATTTATCTGCTAAAGAATTTTTTCACATAAAATTTTCTAACCCTAGTCTTAATCCTAATTTATTTTAATCTGGCTCATCATACAAGGAGCCTGTGTAACTGTATAGTTAATTTCCTATTCATATTCCCTAGTATATGTTTAGTTTATTATATAGTATCTTGTATAAATAAACCAATGCGTAGTTTCACAAATTCCGATTGTCTGATGATGGGTGTTAGTTGCAGTGAAACATGTTACGCTATTAATAAATGTCATTTTTATTGACTATATTTTGGTTTTGTAAATCAATTAAATTCGCTATATTTAATTATATCAGCATTATCTAAAAATGAAAAGGTGTTACTGCGATTGTCACAATCTTTGTGGCATCAATTAATAAAATTGTGAATATTCTACACAAAAAATAATCGCGAAAACATTGCAGAATTCGAATGCCCAAAATTTCACTCTATTAGTATTAGATGTAATAAATTGATCATCTCTAGGATAATTCTTCATAAATAGTTGCTATCGTGAAAATAACACCGGAGTGTTTGTTCTAGGCAAAAACCAGTCGACTACAGTGAATCATGATGACGTAATACCTCGGTTGTTATCTCAATAATATTCCGTTTTGTTCGGTTGTCATTCAGCAGAGGAGTGACCGCTGTATAGCACCATCTAAAAAAAGTAGAAGGCAACATGAACGAAATGAAGTAATGAAACGTGCAATACTCTTCAGTATGGCGCAAAATATATTTTTATTATATTATTATTAACTGAAAAGTATGTATATAAAAACTATCCTATTCCTTATAGATCAATCAATTGATTCTCTTACTTGACAATATTGTCTTCTGCAGTCAAAGCTGAGCGTACAAAAGAGTTGTTTACACCCAGTGGTACCACACCGATGGGGATGTCCCGGAGTTTACTCTGGAGCAGGGTTGAAGGAAGAAAACTAAATATTTCGTAAATTCTTTAATACAACTTCCAGATTTTCAGCAATGCAGCTAGACATTATATTCTAATCAAGAAAAGCAATACCTGCATCTTATATTATATTTCCAATTGTATACTTATTTTTGTGTTTTAATATGGAAAATAATTAAACCTCAAAACAAATTACTCCCAGTAGTATATTGAAAACAAGACAATTAAATAGAAACAAAATTAACTATATTTCGTATAATTCAGATATGAATCAATGGATCTAAAGCTAAATATAATCATTACTAATATGACACACTTATACGGGCTAAATATATAAAGATTTTTTAACGATTTGGATATTTGAAATACATTATGTAAAATATACTAAATGTAGTTTTATGATTACTGCGTATATTTTGTCCACTGTCATTATGTAATTCACCATATATCGATAAATTCAAGGATAAAATAAGTAATATAGCCTAATACAGTCATAACATAAAAGCAAGAACATGCTTATATACTTATTCCAGAATCAAGAGAGATTAACATAATAAAGAAAAATAATAGCCGTAAGTTTTAATCTATGTTCACGAGTAAATGAAATATGGTAATGATTAACATACATCGAAATTGTCTTGTCTGGCAAGTCCAGTGACCAACTGAAATACAAAAATAAAGCAATTAGTTTATAAATTAATGAGACAATTTACAACACATTGTTACATAAAAAACATTACACCAAAGTATTGCTTTTAATGTACCCATCAAGAGGTTGCAAAACTGAAATTTTGCAAACTTAATGCCAACGATTCGTCAACTATTTAGCTCTTATATTATATTCATAATTATTTAAATCTAGCTAAAAGTAATTTATAAATTTTATCATGACTATATAATAGTATCGTTAATATATAACTTTGAATTGCAGTTAATGAAAAATAATTGATTAGATTTCAGACAAAGCATTATTACCAAGAACAGGTTACTAGTCTCCAAATAAATGGAACTAAAGTAACTAGAAAACAAATTTGTTTAAATCGATGGCAACATAGGTAATTTTTATATGGAAGAAAAAACTTTTAAAACTGACGATTTTAAGTTGTTAGGGCACACTCAAAAATCGGCTTGTTAAAAATTATGCGTCTTGTATTATAATTATAAATTATTATAGAGAAATGTATAAATTATACATACCAACTAAAGTTATTGGCTTGTATTATTTGTTATACTAAAATAATGTTTTGTTTAATCTAACAAGCTGCACTTGTAATATTTAGCTGATTCAGATTGTATTATTTAATGGCTTGAAATAATAGACTATATTATTAAAAGCCATAAAAAATACAAGCCCACTAGCAGAATACTATTATTATAAATTACAATTATTATATACTACTGATATATATCAGTAGTATATAGAAAGGCGCGTTACCAGATCTTCATGTGAATTGTCACTCCATTTTCTGCTTTAGTTTATACAACAGCCAATTTGTATTTGATATTTTATCGAAATATTGTGAGCTCTAAAATGTCTGCGACTTTAATTTACTTGTTCACAAGAACTGTGTTGTTAAGTCATGCAGCTTCTACGATCTCTCTATTTGAAAGAACTTAGAATTTCACTATCTCACAAAGTACTGTTTTGTCCATTTTGCAATGTACCGAAGAATTCAAAGTTGAAACTTCAGATACGAGTAAAAGTTTTTCATTCCTTATCTTATGTCCTACTAAAACCATACGCTTCCAATACACATTTCTGTGTTTTTCCATCCGGTAGATTTCCAAGTCTTGATAGATTCTAATCGTCTTGGATCCTCTGAACTTCATCTCCTTTTTCAAAATATTTATTTGAAATGTAGTAAAGAATCAATAAAATAAATAAGATATGTGCAAGCCTCAATTTTCGAACCACAAACACACCCAATTACCCGTCAAACCACGATAATACATCTTGGATGC
Organism: Invenusta paracnida; assembly: GCA_036023295.1. NCBI lineage: Eukaryota > Metazoa > Platyhelminthes > Proseriata > Coelogynoporidae > Invenusta > Invenusta paracnida. Next base: position 5,672 of record JAYRBW010127456.1, on the reverse strand, counting down.
ATATATGCAGTAACCACTAGCATCTGAATTAACAAACAATCAACACAACAATTAACTGTCTACGCCATCATTAGAAGGAGTAGGGCAGACTTTTGGAGCTACGTACGACGGCAATGTGTTGCGCTGACTGTTGGGCAAACTATTGAAGGCCTATAAACGACTCAACGTTTCGCCAACAAGTTATAGCAACCTCAGTGAGGACCTAAGAAGTAGCTTGAAAACCAGCTTGATCTAGGATCAAAATAGTGCTGAAAAGCATTAGGCGGCTTTAATTCTGTGTAGAGACCAATATAACGGTCACGATCCATAAGAAGTAGACGCGCTCATAAGGTTCAGCATGGTATTCATTTAACGTTTTAGACGCTAACAGAATCAAAATTTGTAACAGAACTGATGGCAGTCTTTCAAAGAGGAAACTCTGAAAGCTGACAACAAATTCACTTACGTTAGCAGCACACTTTAAATGACTTATTTACATAGACAACGCAATAAACTTTGACATTACCAGGACAAATTCAGCCTTCGGATAGCTACGAGAAATAGTGTGAGAAAGGGGCAAGGTATCATGCCGGCCACAAAATGAAAGTTTACGATATAGTATTGCCTTTCTTAATGTATGCCTATTGTAAAAGGAAAGGTTGACGAATACCATACCAAAATCTACTGCCTCCGTAAACATCTTATGACCGCACATGGCAAGACCGAATCTCCGACGCATTAGTTCTTTATCGAGCTGGGTAGACTTTAACATCTACATCTTGCTCAAGTGAGCCTAAATCTTATGTGCTTGATATATTGTCAGAATGCCCGACACAGGTCTTTCCATAAAACTATTCAATGGGGAACTGACGAAAAACAAGTGTTCATTTGGTGGACATAAATAGCTCCTTGGAAAGACGCACACATAACACCAATATTCAAGAAAGGTTCTCGCGACTGTGCAGCTACCTGTCGACTTGTGTCTCTTACCTCTGTGTGCTACAAGATACTTGAGCACATCATTCATAATAAAGTACGTATACCCTATTACTTAAAACTTTTGATAAGAACGAACATAAACTCACGCCATGCTCACCCATTGTGTCGATGTTAATCACTTTGCAATCACTAAATATTCATCTAATGGGACAATTATGCTAGTGACTAAAATTAAAGCGAGAGGGTTAACTAGAAGTGTTAATTATTAATTTTCAATTTTTATATATTAAATTACAAGTGACATTTTTATTAAATGTGGTGAAAACTTATAAGACCTAAACATTTTATTTTTTGTTTTAAAACACATTTTAATTGTTTTCTCTTGGTATTCTCAATTTCGAGTTTCTGTGTCTTTTTCTATTTTTATTATGTCTAAGTTAATCAAAATCACCTTTAATGGTCAAAGTATTGCTTTGCTGCTGAATGTCACAGACAATTTGGAAAGTATTAAAACGAAAGTACGTATTTTGTATAATTATATTTTTGTTCATAGACATTGGATTTAGACATTAGACATATTCATTTGACAAAATGTTTAGGCTTTTAAATAGAAATAAACGATGAAAGTATAATATTGAATAGTTGATGGAAACAGATAAAAATGTACCCTAGTTAAAACTGGTGGTGGTAAAAATCCCCCATGGTCAAAAGATCATAATGTTAAGAGATAGGATTTTATTTTTACTTTAAAGCAATCAAAATCCCCATGGTCAAATTTCTTCCATGTCAAACCCCCCCCCCCCCCACTGTCATATTCACTATGGTAAAATTGCCCGATGTCAAAATCCTCCACTGTCATATTCCCTGGCCTCATGGTCAAATTTCCTCCAGTTCAAAATCTCCCTTAGAAAAATTCACCACAGGGTTAAAATATCACAATGTTAAGATTTTATTTTCACTTCAAAGAAGTTAAAATCCCACCCAGGGTCAAAATCTCCCATGGTCATATTACCTTGGTCAAAATCTCCCTTAATAAAATTATCCAAGGATCAAAAGATCATAATGTTAAGAGATAAAATTTAATTTTCACTTCAAAGCAGTCAAAATATCCTATGATAAAATTCCCCCAGGTCAAAAGATCACAATGTTAAGAGATAAAAATATGGTGGCGGTCAAAATCCCATACTGTCAAAAGATCACAATGTTAAGAGATAGGAATTTATGTTCTCTTCAAAGTGGTCAAAATCCCTCATGGCCAAATTCCCCCAAGGTTGTTCCATATCAAATAATATTATTAAAATATATTATAAATCTGCTAAAATTAACAGTTTTTTTGAAACATGTAGATAGTAAGAGTTCTATTAGCAGACCTCCTTTGGCATTACATTTTAGCTTATTTGTTATAAAGTATAGGGTATGTTTTGACTTGGGTATATTTTGAATTGGACATTTTCTCCCTTAGGGTATGTATTGATTGTAAACCTAGTGTGTTAACAGATAAACATTGATTAACAATTGGCACAGTGACAGGTTCGGATTCTAATAATCAAAATCACATCAAAACATAACTGATAGGGCAGGGTGGGGACAACACTATGTACAGTGATGTATATTAAATTATGTAATTTTTAGTATGCTGGCAATAGAGTGCTGGTTACAGTTTACAGTCAAAACAGCTTTATGGAGCTTTCCTTATTTGCCATTGGAAAAAAAGATCGGCTAAATGTTACTACATTCAGTTACGACATCAGTACGTCACAGATATCTGCGCAAACTTTTATCTTACTGAGGATTATTCCGCTTGTTATCGGAGAAAAGGTACCCCACAATAAAGTGTACTGGATGAATCTTCTGAAATTGATTACTATTTTGCAACTTTGTTTATGTCCTCATATTTCTGAACAGTCAATTGCTGATCTCAAAACGACGATATAACAGAGCATAACAGTGCATTTTTAGATCTTTATCCCGATAAATTCATTCGCAAATTATACTTCACAAAGCCACTTCGCTATGGATTTTGAAGCGAAACACAACGTGGGCAAAAGTGTCCATTTTTATAATCACCGTAATTCTCCCTGTTTCTGTGGCCAATTACCTTCGGTGGAACACACTCATCTTTTACCAACAACAGCGGGCAGTTCAATTCGGACATTTTTACTATAAAAAGCTATAAAGCTAATGTAAACTCAATCATATATTTATCAAGTGATATCATATATATTCCAAGTACAAATACATACTCTTTTTGCAAACATGAATCTTTCTGTGTGATTGATCCATATAATTGCAAAAGTGCGCAATGCAGAAAATCAAAAACTTGGTACCAAACACGAATGCAATCGAACTGGAAAATAATTTTGACATTCAAAGAATCGATTTGCTTAAATTAGTTTTCCCTTGGCCGCTCACAAAATTTGTAACTTTTGTCGTGTTACGATGCTTTCATCGACTCAATACTTACTAATTGGAAATCCTTCCATTGAAAACCCATCTCGGTGCCCAGCACCTGATCCCTTGTAAACACGATAAAGGCCCTTTTCAGGGCCAACCACATAATTGATTGATGCTTTCAATTGATCCCTTGTGAACGTGATAAAGGCCCTTTTCAGAGCCAACCACAATTGATTGATACTTATTTTTTTTAAATATTTATATGTAGTTAATGTTACTTGGTTTAATTTGAAAGATATTAATAATAAAATTATATAATTATTACGATAAAAATTATATAATTATTATTAATTCCTTGATAAAATAAATCACATTCAATGTTTACCTTTGATATTTATTTAACTTTCAGCTACCAAACTTTACTGTAGTTTCTTTATCTTACTAGTCGAACTCCTTTATTCCGTCTCACATTAAAGGGTTTAGTGCATGAGATCACCGATCATTTGTTGCCGCTCGTGCTAGAAGTCCCGCTCCAATTGCAACGGATATTGTTTTGCAATAAGTACTGGGAAACTGCTGGCAAAGCAATATCCGCAATGTACATTTGGGGAAACTTCGAAACACGTAAGCCTCACTGTAATAGTATTATGTATGATTTATAGCAGATAAATAAATAATTTTTTAAACGACAATATCTGCATAAAATACAATCAAAGTCGGAGTACATGTAAATAAATCCCCGGTCATACAAAGACTAGTTACACACAAACTGAACAGGTCTAGCTACTCACCCCCCAGATGCTTTGTTAAAAGGCTGTTCATAAAATATATCCCTCTAATTTTTAGATTGGCAATTAGATGTAATTATTTTTCTAAAGAGTATTATCTGACAGTATATTGAGCACATCTTGCTGTATTAATGAAAATATTTAGAAATGTCTTTAGTTCTGTGATTATTTATACAATATATTTGTCTTCAAATGATACCGAATGTGTAGCTGTTTAATTTGTATACTACATCTGTTCAATATGCTCCTTATTTATAAGTAATTAATGTTTAATTTAAAATTGATTTTAGCGCGTGCAACATAAGAACATTTTTGTCGAAAAATTATTTTTCTATATATCATCCAATGTGGCATTTATAACCAATAAAGTGTTTTTACACAACAAATTTTTTTACAAAAAAATGTATGGATTTTCCCGAACATTATTCTGATTTTTATGAATAAACTGTAATGAGAAATAATAATGTAGCATAAATGTATTAAGAAAATATGTTACTACGAATGATATTGTATGTAATATTTTTTAAATTTATTAGATAAGAACAACATTTTATATAAAATTTTCAAATTGTACATTAATATAGGTACTGAACACATTCTTTTTCAGGAAGAAAATTATTAAGAGTTTCAAATGTAATACGGAAAAATGTCTGCTTCTCTAAATTCCTTGTCATCTCCTCGAGCATTTCGTGAGATTGTTATTAATACGCTGCTCAACCCTGACGGCTCACTAGAGTTAGAGGTAAGCATTAAAAATTTTATGAAGATATGGTTCATTCTATTAAATTAGTTTAACTTATTATTTTCCACAAAAAGAACTAAAGCGTCGAACTCCAGATGAAAAACACATTCGACTTCTTGTAAAGGAAGCTAATTTGTCATTGCCTTAAGCTGAGTATAGCTTAAGCCAGATATTTGTTATTTCCAGATGTAGTAAGTCTGTTTTCTAAATTTAATTGGATTGCACCTTCCGTATGAAATCATCTAATATATAATTTAATCATAATTATTTAATGGATCTCTCAGATAAGAATATATGAAGTTTTGTATATATATACTTCCACGTGTTATTATTTTCAAAACGCAGTTTTACCGCACAATTCATTTTTAATAATTGTTTCATTTTATATATTATTTTACACTACAAAAAGCTAACTTAATCGGAGCGCATTAAAAATGCACGATAATCTCCAAAAGCATCTCAGGAAATATTTTTTGTTTCATATCATTCCTATAGTTGATGTTTACAATATACTCACATTGAATAATTCTGATTAAATCAGTGGAATTACAGTTGCTTGTAATGAAAAGTAATGAAAAATAATGCTTTAAACCTAATTTACTATATTTTGTTTGGTATTTATTGGAATATATTTTTAATCGTAGCTATAAAATTAGCAAAACATACCGTTTTTAACAATATTTATATGATACAACAACATATTTGTACTTTTTTTAAACAGCTTTTAGATAAATTCAAACAACTGAAAATCGTGACAAAGCAAAAGGGTACACTATCGGATTATTGTGGAGCCAGTTGGGAGGAAAGCCCTTCCAAAAAAAATCGCTCCA
>JAYRBW010127445.1:0-16378 GCA_036023295.1 Invenusta paracnida | reverse complement strand
TTATATGACTAGGTATGTAAATTACAATGCAAATAGTGCAACTTAGAGACGGGTATGCACACCTCTATAATTATAGGCTAGAATCACTCCAATGCTATAAAGAAAAACGATAGAATTGCTCTTGTAAACACAGGCAAAATTCTATATAGTGACAGGGCGCGTCATGTTTGACCTATATGCAAATTCTTTAAAGAATTGCTTCTGTAAAGACGATTAATAAAAACACACCACGCGGAGTCTATTTTTAGGAAATAAAGTCTCATTTTACATAGCATTGAGATAAAATTGCTCTTGTAATACGGGCCTCTAGGTATGTTTAATTACTCTATGAGTATGTCTAAATAAAAAAATCTTTCGAAATCTGCACCGAAATATCAATAATATTGTCAATTTACTAATAAGTGTCAAATTGAGACATATCTGCTGATCGATTGCCTGATTAATCGACGTTTACAAGTTTGTGCATATAGGTTACTATTGAACTCAATTCACTCATAATGAGCAAGGCGTCTGTAGTTTCTCTGCACTTTAACATGATTATGACATAGGCTTGGCAATGTGTACCTATATGTAGGTATTACACAATGCGATTGTAGAACCAATAGATATAGTTACATAAAAATATACCATTTAAAGTACCGCTCGGAATCTGTACAAGCCTGCATTGTGATATCAATTTATTATAATCAGTCACTAATTCAGTAATACTTGGTATTTCCATTTTTTGGTGTATACATTTAGTTTAGCATGTTAGTATTTAGCTTATATTAAATTTATGATTATTTTCCCGAAATTGGAAAAGCTTAATTTTTCTTTGTAGGGAATTTATTTTTACGAGACATCTCATAAAAATAGATTTTCGAGTAAAGCTTTTCCAATTAAGGAACATAATTTTAAATTTTAACCACCATAATTTGCACTAATTTAGTCATTTCCCGAACAAATTGTCAACTATAGGCCCAAGTATCTCTATGAATATTTCTGTTATATATGTATAGAATTTCAAATAAATTGATGGTTTTTTTATGGATTATTTTTCCAATACCTTTACTCAATTTACTCAATAATCAAACATAAATCTTAATTAAATTTCTATTAATAAGTTGTTCAGGAAAGTAAAAAGTTGAAAAGTAAAAGTTGTAAAGAAAAGTAATACTTAGAAATACTATACTTAGAAAAATACAATTCTATATTAGAAAAGTAATACTAAGAAAAGAAAAACTTAACTTTTCCATAGAGGCCTAAGAAAAAATATTTATATGAGGAGATTTAGTACAGTATTGCAAATTATTATTATATTTCCGTTTTTATTGTATAAATTATAATGTACAAAACCGAATCCATTGTTGTAAAGTTACTATTTATATTACTGCTTCATTTTTGTTTATTTTTTAATATCCACTTACGCATAAATATAGAATAGAAAATGTCGTATTTTGGATTAAAAGAACGAAATAAATTAATATAGGATAGGGGAATACTCGTTGGCATAATTATCTGATATCGTAGATTTATATTACTGTAAGTGTAACATAAAAATATTTTAAAAATAATTTCATTTCATATTTGATATAAATTTAGCTGATATAAATTATACGTAACATGAATATTGTTACGTTATATATATACATAATTAACAAAACTGTTATAAGGTGTTGTGCAATTAAAATATTAGCATCATTCTGTAACAATAATTATTTAAATAATAATAATTTGTAACATAATTATTAATAATTATTATTTGTTATAATATTATCTGTAACAATAATCCATTAAAATCAATTATAATTGATTATACAACCATCATGCGGAATGCAGTTATGAAATCACTCAACATAACATTCCTGTGGCTTATGGGAAGATTAACAATTGATAATCTATGGGAAGATCATTTAAATATAAACTCTAATTAATATTTTAGAAAGATGTATAAACTAATGAACAAATTGTGTGTTACACTTTATAATTAGAAGCATTCAAATCTACTTACCTGTGGCAGAAACAAGTGAAGTTAACAATGGCACAATTACTATTATTGCAGCCATCATTACTGGGATTATCTTGCTTGAACGTAAACTTACAGTTCATTCAATATCATGTAATATCAATATCATCAATTTAACCAATTTGATTTCAAATTTCATAAATCTTTATTTCGTATATAGGCATCGATTTTGCTAAGTATTAAGTTATATTTGAAGTCTTTGCTGCTTGATTGCTGGATTGCTGGGTGATATGCGATGTCATCCGCTTTATTGTAAATTCAAAAATAGACAGGCCATTCTCAAGACAATTTTTACGAAAATTTGTTGCACAGTTTGAAAGCAGATTCATTCAAGAAAGAATATAAGGCACGATATTATTGATCACTTTATGATTTTAAAACGTTGTAGTCCACCAATGAAATGAATTACCACAGCAGCTGGTTCCACTGCAGTCAATTATATATAATATCTATATTATTTTAACAATTAAGCATGGGTAGGTACTATACATCCATAGTTACTAATTAAATACATTACATATACAAACTATTAGAGTAATAATAATATTATTAAATGTATTATTACTCTAGGAAATTAGGCATGCAGTACAGTCAGCTTGAATGAAAATTATAGTACTACCTATAGTTACAATAAAACATATTTGTAGATAGCAAGCAGTTATGCAGTGTGTTATATAGCACAAACGTACGATTGTGTGTGCAAGAACCCAGGAACAACCTAGGTTTGTACTACAACTAAGACAAAAATGAGTATTGTATACAACTAACAGATCAATGTTGCGATTTTTATTGTTAAGAAAAATAAGATTTCTTATTTCTATCTGCAGGTATATACAGCATGCATAGTATATTATACAGCCAGCATAGCAAGCCATTCTATTTTATGCCAGCATATCTATCAGATATTCTGGTAATTTTTATTAAAATCGGTCGCAGTTATATTTTGTGTTGTCTTTAATATGGTGCAAAATGCAAGAATATTGTGTATTTTAAAATAAGTATTTTTGCTTTAACATTGGATTATATTGGTGTAGGTATTATTTCCTATTTATAGAGAAAATGTAATATTATTAGTTAAACACAAGGAACAATTTTCACTGTATTTATTTTATATTCAGTACAATATTCATTCACATATTCATTCACATACCTACTTCAAAGCTTTTTGTGAAATGATGTATTAAAACTGAACAGCAGTAAGACTGTTCATAGTATTAACCTGTTTTATGCATACATAGGTATATAAAACAACTTATATATGATCGTAACATTATACTATATATAGGTCGTAGGTAATAATTATAATCATAATAATAAAAGTCAGTATCTCCACAGACATAGAAAATGTGATCTCTAATTATTACATATTTTTAAAATTATGAATTGTATTATATACATATATATACATAAATTATATGATAATTAATTAGACCTGTCACCAAAAAAAACATGTTTTTGTTATAATGAACTAATTTTTAACGGAGATAGCTATATACATACATTATTGACTTGTTATGATGTACTTTTGACTTAATTTTATTAAATTAGACGAGTAAATTATGTGTTAAATGTGGCTATTCAAATAGCAAAATGCACAAAAAATTATATGTACCTACCTATACTACCGATAATAGTGTGCTCGTAAAACAAAGTAGTGCATAATACAATTTTTCTAATAATAACAATAAATCGGGTAAATTGTAGATTGCACGTATAGGATATTTTAGTAGTGAAATAGAACAAGATAAAAACACTTGCTGCGGTAAAATGATATTAATAATTATTATATATCATTATATGAAATAATGTATATAGGTATAATATATACCTTAAATAATGATATTATATATACAAAATAAATTAATTTACCACAGCAAGCGCTTTTAATTTTATTCTATTTTACTTAATCCAATACTGCCAATTGGGTTAAGCCCAATATTTTAGTACATATATATTTGCAAATATATTTTTAGTAAATCGCCCAAATCGGGTACACTGTGTGCTGCATATATATGGCTGTTCAAATAAACGAAATGCACATAAAATGTATATTTTATATTACTGAAAATAAAGATATAGCATAATGTAACATAATTTCTTCAATGTTAATATACATAACTTTTATAACAGTATTTATGAACATTTTCCATTACAGCAAATTACCTTAAAAATATATGATCGACAAATATTGTAGGCATACAGTAAGTTCAATCTATATATAACACAGCTTTCAATCCAAAAAGATAATACTAATAATGAAAAAATTAGTAACACAAGTATTCAAAAGTATTCAATATACAAATTTAGACTAATTAATAAAACCGCCACAAGATAACCGTTTATTAGCTTATTTATTTCAAATATACAATGAATTGTACGCAATATATAATTCATTATTTCATGAAATTCGAGAGGGCTTCAATGAGTGCTCTCATTCGATATCAAAGGAATACACAACACGTACTTATATGTATAATCTATTGGTATATATTTTTATGAAAAATAGAAACATCTATAAAGATATTGGTGACAATTTCTAGACGATAGGTATCTTCATGGATACTTTCGTAATTGAAATGTAAAATTTCTAAGTCAAAATGCTGCTATACAAACATGGCAGAAAGGTAAATTTCATCCCAAAATGAAAAAAATGGATCTTTTCTGTTATGTTCCTTTCAGCACTTTTGACTTGGATTTTAAACATTTGAATTATGAAGGCATCCATGGAGATATCGACTTGAAATTTTTGCCAATATCTTAGCTCTTTCGATTGTTAAAAAAGACATAATATGTAGATTACATGCGTAACTTAATAGTCCAAGAACTTAATTGAAGCCCTATTGTGTATTGTTAAAATGGGCTTCTTTCAAGTAAATGTTATATTATTTTGTTGTTTTTGACATGCACAAATATTAAAAACGAAAATCAAACTGAATTTCCATTTATTAAGTGGTAAATCAACAGACAGCACGAACAAGAATTGCCAGGCCTGGGTTTCAGGAACTACAAACTTATAATTTACTAAAATTGAAATTTTACAATTGTTTTTTACTACCGTTTCTCGAACTACAAGACATGGGAGTTGTAGAAAAAATTACACATCACTTGTGTGATAATGTAGAGCTTGATTGGAAAGCCTAAATTAAGTTATACCGAGTAGATTTATTTTTTGCAAAGTAATTTAAGAGAATCCTTTTGTGTTTATGTTATATATAGCTTAAAAGCATACGTGGAAAAATATGTATTCTATAATTACGCATTTTGGATTTGAGCCAATAAAAAGAGGGGTAGTAAGTTATTAAAAAAACATGTATTGTTTATTACGTAGCTAAGTAATTATATACAACTATCGCTTATGTGATTATAATAGGTGCCTTAAATTACATATGCTTTATCCTGAATCTCATGAAACTTGTGTATGCCCTCTATAAAGATCAGCTACACTTGAAAATAAACACTCAGGTCATTGTAATGTATGTGATCATTTCTTTTGAGTGTCACCTATCTATTAAAAAATCTTCAACTGTAAACACTATTCCATATATCATTCTTAATTATCTAATGTTATACATAAATTAGTATTACACATTAATCGGTACTTTATCAAAAACATATTATGGCGTATCCTCCTGAAGTACCTACTAATTACAAACCTATAACGTTTTATACTTGCTAATGGAATAATATTTACAATTAAACTATAATAAGTTATTCATGCAAATTGAGAATAACTTATGTATACGCATAAACTTGAAGTAGGTACTTATACGAAGACCGAGAACACTTCCTGAAATTATACCTTACGCTGCGGCACATACCAATCTTAACATATATCAAGAAAGTAATTTCGAAATGTCATTGACCATTCCAAGCATAAAAAAGTAATAGAATCTAGCAAAACACAAACTTATAGCCACATGTTAGTTACTATAAAAATTATAAGTTTACGAATACTTTTTATACCTAAAATTTTCTTCAAATTAGAAGGGAATTCCCGGATTAAATCACATAACCCAAATGTGATTCATAATTTGCGAAACCCAACCATGTAAATTTGTAAAATCCATTTGTGATAGAATTCGTGAATCGCTATATTAGTAGATTTGTAATATTAAATTGTAGTTCATGAAGCCCATATGATTTCATATTATTTTGGAATGCTGGTATAAAAAAGCAAAAGTCAACAAAGTGGTATAATTATTATATATTTTAATAAAATTAACTGTATTTTTTGCTAAAACTCTACAAAACATGCTTATACATAATTATGTAGGTTGTTTTCAGGGCAAAGTATTTATAGGAATATATAAAAAGCAACTATTCTGAACACATACCAGAAATGAGCATAATTTGACATACATAATACACAACTAAATAATACAGTTGTTAGTAAAAACAAACAAAAAAAAGAGACCATTAATACAATATAAACTGAAAAAGAGACATATATGTAGGTTGACAGTCGTTTTTAAGATGAATGACATAGAAAAGACACATTTAGCAAATAATATACAAATAAGAAATTAAAAACTGTACACCAAGAATAGGTACATTGGATATTAAAATTCATATACACAAGCATATATAAGCTAGATTGACAAGTATAGATTGACAAGTGCTCGTAGTTAGTTTCTAGAATTGTGTATGTATCTCGTTACATTGAATTATTTCAAATTGTACTGTATTTCAGTTAGAATACCTGAATTTGTTTTACATATAGTACTATTAACAGTAACAATTGTGATTCAGAATTAAACCACTTTAATTAACTGATACAAATTAATTTTCCAATCTTCGCTCGTTTCTTTGATTTTTTAAATCGCGAATATTCAACTATTTTTTACTATATTAGGCAGTATATATTAATATGATTAAATTGTTTGTTAATTCTTCAAGTAATATCCTGTGATTTTAAAACTTAATATTCTTATGTTATAAACATAACTGCAATGTAACAGTCTAATAACATAATACTGACTGTATAATAATGTTATGCAACAACTTTTCATTAAAATTTGATTTAAAAAATAGAATTTTCCACTATATAAATAACTGTTTCACTTCAATAAACTGTTACGCAAATTATTAGATATTAGATATTATTAGATATTATACTTATAACAAAATACTACTTCATAATTATGAAAATATCTTTAAATTTTGGCTTTTTTTAAGTTTTAATTTTAACTAATTATCACCTTAATAATTTTCAAAAGGAATTTTGGTATTTCTGTTATTAAAAATCGACAATTTAAAATAAACCAAGTAAAAAATTAATGAGCATACAAGTTCAATACAACAGCTAACTAGCAAAACGGTAAAACATCCACAAAATAACAGAGAATAGAGTCTCTAGGTGGATTTGTTTTCTGCAAGTTACCGTTGACTTGAGAGAAGAGAAAAATATAATATTATATAAATGCCATATCCGAAAGTCAACTAAAATAATAAAATATTGAATACCGACTACAAATACCTCCCAATAAGCAGAGGATTGTCGTATAAAATATGAATTTTACGAGTTGTGAACAATACACTGAACTGATTGTTAGTAAGAGAAAGAAAGGTGGGACAGTTAATTGAAAATAATGGATTTAGTCCCGAAAGTTTTTGAGCGTAAATAATTATATATATGTATATGTATATAATATGACACATGTAATTAACTTATAGGAAAATATAGTTCAGTAATCAGAAGAAATATATATGGCCTATTTTTGACGACCGTATTGCTAAAAGACATTAAACAGTTTCATACTGGCCAAAATAGAAATTTGGATAACACCAATGTACCTAATTGTCGCAGACATTACAATATGTATCACTGTGGAAGTTGAGGATTACATGAATGGAAGATTTGATAGTAACAGCATAATTAATGTTGTCAAGACTATAGAGCAAGCGTAGATATTGATCACAACAACAGCTGGCTGGATAAAGGATAGAGTAACAGAAATAGAGACAAAATTACATAATTTCGATGGTTTAGATAACATAAAATGTTATATTATATACAAAGATCACTTCTAGGAAAAACAGTGTTGTAAATATTTATATTTGGAAGTAGCTATAATAAAGGTTGTATGTATGTCATGCAAAGATGGCAGATTTATTAGGCGACAAACAATAATAGCAAGGCTTGTGACAGTTGCGAAGAAGATCCAAACTCCCCATTTCGTAGCGGTAGTAAATGCAAAAGTGGTAAATATTCCAAAAATACAAAATGTGGGAAATGAGGAAAACGGGGTCATATTCAAAGTGGGTGTGAATAATTGATTTCAAGGTGAAATGGGCCACGTGAGCATGCACTTGCGCTTTATTTGTAAAAGCACGAGTCCTATAAAGATTGAAGGAAAAGGGGGGAGGCGAGAAGATTCCAAAAATACCAAGAAGATAGGAAAAAAGGCATTATAGTAGATGTAAGATTGAATGAGTGTGCTGGCAGGGAAAAAAGTCGGTTCCTCCTCAATTACTGATTATTTTCAAGTCGAATATAAATTAATCTTGTAGAATAGTAAGCATATATGTATGTAGCAGAGGCTAGACAATCATATTATTATTCTCTTGAACACGCCACGTATCCCATGAGAGTATACCTCATTGTGTAATTATTATATTGATGATTGATTAAAATATAATATTTTGAAAAGACTTCTATGATTGATATTTATGTCCTGTTTTAGGTTATTTTTTAACTGTAAACGAATTTTACGACTTTTTATTTTAAATCGTGCGTGAGAAAAACTCTACTATATTTGACTTATTTAAAAACCTAATAGTTGTAGAGAAATTTCCCCTTTTTACGTAATAAACTAGATTTACAATCTAAGAAAATTCACTGTAAAATTAGACCACATATAGGAAAACATAGGAAAAAGCTATAAAATACCGACTGTCTAATTTTCTAATGAATTTTCTTCTCCTACAGAGGTCGTTGATTATAATGTCCACTATCTATGGTCAATGCCTGCAAACTATTATTTTAAACTATCTTTTACATTGAGTATTCTGGATATTTGAAGTCTTAATTAATTGATTTCAAGTTAGTCTCAAAAGTCTCAAGTTAATCGATTTTTTAAATAACACCGAATCGCGCTAAAGGATGACCGTATCCTCTTTTACTAGACAGTACTTCTACATCTAAGGAGTAAACTGGGATAGAGAGAGAGAGAGGGAGAGAGAGAGAGAGAGAGAGAGAGAGAGAGAGTTAAGCTATGTCCATGGCCTCGATCGGTGGTGGAGAGGGTGTCCCACTGGGCGGGTGCTGATGGCAGTGCTCTCGCTTTAGGACGAGGACGACGTCATTGAGACTGTAGAAGGAGCGAGAGAAGTCACCCTCACAGAGGTAGGGAACGCGGGACCAGGTGACCAGCTTGAACCCAGAGGGGTGGATCACCTCGGTGATGAAGCTTGAGAGCTGGACCTCGAAGACTCGGGAGCCCGACACTGGGAGGGTTTCTGAGGCCTCGTGGCTAGGGCTCTCTGTTGGAGAGGAAACATGGTAATGCGGTGGTATTAAGTATACTATCCTGGACACAGAACTCTTATTCAACCAAATCTCAAGTAGTATTCACTGAAACAAAGCTATCTGGAGTCAGTCTCGGTAACATAAGGTAAAAGCATATTACATTTATATATTGTATACCTATTGAAGTAAAATTCATTCACAATCGCTTAAACAAACACACTTTGCCTCGCCAATCGCAAAACAACTTTTACAACTAGAATTTCCCCAAAAAATCGAATAGGTATTAAGACCTTTGCTACTGTTTCAAAAACTAAACCTGAATTAGATAGCTATTATATTTTTTTTTTTTTGCAAAATATTAAAACTGTGTGAAGACAATTGCTGTCGAATTACAAAATGTATTGTTTGTTTTTGGGGTGCTATTAATTAAGCTGATAAAATTAAGCATTTAATTAAAATTTCACACTTTTGAGAAATATGAATTATTCTAAGAAACATTAAACATAGTTTTGCGTTGTGTACAGCTTAAAAATGTGGTTTTTCTGACCTCTTAGATCCGTAGATCAATTAAATATAGGGTTTCGCAGTCAAATGAATCATTAAAATTGAACAGAAGAAATTTAATTATATTTTGTCACTAATAATTGTCAATCCATCATGAATTATATTATTTAATTCAATACTATGATTTCCAAATACATAAATTTTAAAATAATATGCATGATAAGCAGTTACACGTAAATTGGTATAAATATAAGTACTTATGAGGATTTTTTTAAGATTACATATATATTGAAGTTACTTGAAGTAAATTGCAATATAATTGGGATCAAAACAATCTACTTTTGTTATTACTTCAACTAAAATCTACTACATACTCAAATGCATGTTTGGACAAGAGGCAAATCTAGGAGTTTTCAATGAGTGTGATTGAAATTCAATGTTATAGGCACTTGTTACAGTCTGGACAGTAATAAAGCATATAGTAATAATAACATAGTATAATAATAGTAGACATACGATAGCATTTACCTATACATACTTTTAATTATATACTAATTCATATATTATAATACACATTATAATTATATGTAATTTATAAGTCAAGAAAGAATTACCAATGTCGAATTTGAATAAGTCATCTGATTATTAAACATATAACTCATTGAACACTTTTCAGATTTGAAGACCTATTTCAGATTCACCTGTCAAAGCATTCAAATTTGACTGGAGAAACCATTATCGTTTGATTGAAAATTCATACTCTGAAGTGTGACTGATCAAATATGTTTACACTTCTTTAATTTTTAATAGTTTTACTCATCATGAACACATAAGAAATTTTATTAAAATTGTCGTTGTGAGATTTCCCTTTAAATCTATCTTGTTTCGTTATTTTAAGTATAAATAATATTCCTATTTCCGTTTGTTGAGAGTTCAAAGGTTTGAGCTCAAATAATCGTAGAAAAAGAAGAAGAAAATATCAAGAGTACATTATAAATAAAATCCATACTTTTAACTAAATATCAAATACGATCGAAGATATACATTAGACAAATAAATGTAAAGAATTTTTATGTTTAAAAAGTTGGAAAGTCGGAGCACTAAATTTACTGACTTTGCAATAAAACACACGAGGAAGTTTTAAAGGATTTGAATTTTCTAATTATTTTATTTCTATATGTTCAATAAAACAATAAAAGCCGGGATTTTAAGTTTTTTCTAAACTATTACAAATAGTAATTTAGAATATTTGATGGTTGTTGAATTAAAGTATACATATGTAATTGATATTTTTACAATGCTGAAATATAATAAAGTTGAGTAAAATGTCTACAAGTTAGCATCTCGTTGCCTGCGGCTAAAACTTTCTTTCATTTTGGAATTGGCATATATTTTGATTTATTAATAGTTAAGGCTATAAGTATTTGCACTAAATTCCAAAGTTAGACTAAAAAATTGCAGTTATTTATTATTTAAAATTTTAATATAAGTTATAATTCAACGTCTATGCTACATTATGGCACATGCAATTTGTAGATCATATTATTTATTCCTATCACCATTAATAACTCCTTGGTCACGGATATCATTTTGTTACAATTTCATACTTAAAGCAAATTTATATTATTCTTTAACAAGTATCATTCGCATAAGTTTTATTTGATTGTTGTACATTTGGAAATGTCAGGTACACTTTGCTATTGTACTTAAAATTTAGTTTTTATTTTAAAATGTAATAAAAATCGAATAATGCGCATAACATAATGTATACAATGCTAGAAGTACATATTTTAAGTATGATATTAAAAATATGTAATACCTGTAGGTTTAAGTAGTGCATGTACATATAATTGAAGGTAACACTTTTTCATGCATGTTTAGCAAGCATAAATACCCTACTTATGTTAACAGTTATGTTAGTTATGAAAATAATCATATATATATATATTTGTTTTCATTCATTTGTATTATAAATAAATAAATTAGTCTGTAGGTAGTCGTTGGGTGTGAATATATTATGTCATTGATATAGATAAACTAAACATATTTAAAACAGAACTTTAGCTACAATTTTCTGATTTTAAGTAACTTTTCGTTAGTTCAACATTAACAGTCTGATGATTTTAATTGTAATGATTGGTTTAAAAATAATAATTCAAAAGAAAGTGGAATATATTAGGTGACAAAATAAACTCAAAAATTTAACTTCACGCACCTTAGACGTCTAGACTACTAAATTGTTTCAATATATATTCCACCAATACAGCGTGAGGAAAATCATTATCGAAGATTACTAGTGTACATGTACCTGTACAAGGAGTACATAGCAACCCGTGATTGATATTATAAAATAAAATTTAACCTAATTTTCCCATTTTTTGGCATGAAGTGTACGTGAATAACTTTAACAAATACCACATTTAAAAACAGACTGTAAAGTATTTTAAGAGAAGAAAAAAAATTTATTAGACTATAAATTACCTATTATTATAATTAATTAAACGAAATTGATCAGTTTAAATATAAATATAACTAACTCAAATGTACTACTTGTGAGTAGTATAGATTATTATATAGATTATTTATGTTTATATGTTTTAGAGATGTTTATAATAAAAAATCTCTAAAGATATTTAATATCTTAAAACCAAATATGTAAACAGTTTATTTAGCTAAACTAAGGAAAATAATATACAATTAATACTTAAACTAGTCTTATACTCGTGAATAGCGAAGAATATAACTGTTAGAGAAATTTTTCTATTCACATACCTTCTACATATTGTTTGAGAGGAAGAACCAACGCAATTATCAGCCGTCCAGTTTCATGCTTTATACACTTCCTCAGACGTTCAAGTAGTGTCATTGGCTTGTCGCATCGATCGAGGAGATTCAAACACGTTATGACGTCATATTTGTTATCCGTATTTTCCCAGTTATCAATATCAAGAACACTAAAACAGTAATTAAGACAAAAGTAAATTTTTCACCAAAGATATGTATATATCTAGTAAAATGCAATCAATGCGCCTGTTTAGCAATAACTTAACTTACGTGTAATTTAACTTCTTTAAACGCCAACACATAACAGTAGATATTTCGGTGACATAAACATTCTTAAAGAAAGCGTCCATTTTTTTAGTGACTTTACCATCACCGGCTCCTAAAAAAGAATTGACAAAATATTAAATAACATAAAATAGCATGTGCACCTAATGCTTATCCAGGTACTTACTTTACTAAATGCTTCAAAAAAGTTTCAAAAATTGTTTACACTTTTAAATTATTTAGTAATCGAAAAAAGCGACTATTAGTAGCTCATGTTTCAAGTTTCATAAAAGTTGTACAATAAAATCTATTGAATTAAACTGTTAACGTTTTAATACTTATTCTATTAATATTTAAATCAACATCTTGAACTTTGGTTAAAGTATTCATTATGGAAAAGCCAAAAAATATTGAAAATCACAAAAAACGGTCACATTTCTAAACAATTTTTATTCATATATCATCGCAAAAATATTTATATATTATCCGTGAACATTTTTGTGAATATTTTGAAATCCGACTACCCTAGGCAGACACATTCATAAATATACTAATGTCGACTTGCCGAGATCAAGTAGTCTATCGCCCTTCCAGTCGCTGGGAATATTCAGGAGTTTCTGGAATTGCTCGCTCGACAGAACAAACATACTTCCTCGATTGAGTAGTCTGTAAAGTATTCAAGTAAATCTTTTGAATGTATAACTTTAAAAAGTATTGGTGCCCCTATAGTACATGTATATAGGTACTGAAGAGTTGTATAGTGCACTAGTGCATAAGAGGTAGACTTATTATTTACTTCTACATAACATCTCTTCTTACACATAACATACTGTATGAAATAAATTCATTTAAACAATAACAAATACAGTCAAATAGTTTATGCATGATAATATACATAGATGTGACCTAAGTTTCATAAGTAAGCACATATACTCGCATAATATGTACAGCAGAATACTACGTCTGAATTTAAAAATCAAGGGACAGAATAGTTTCTATCTGTGACGTCAATCTGGACTTCGACACTAGTAGTAATATTGTTATTAAGACATGCATTACAGAAATAATTGTACAATATACATGAAGGTGCGGGGGTCGTAATTATAATTAGACAGTTTGACTAAATACAAAATATTTATCTATACTTATATCTACCGGCTAAAATATCGAAGAGTATACCATGTTCAACGTGTGTACTGTGTGTGTTACTAGTGATAAAAGCGTCGTAGGTCGCCCCAAAATATAGGCAACAATTATCATCGACATAATTGACCATCGATTCAAATTGGGATCCAATCATCTTGAACTGCAATTAAGTCCTGTGTCATTTAAATGCTCATATGGGAGGCAGACAAGGGTCCTTCCTATAGCTGTTGTATGCATAGACGCGCATATTATTAGCGTAATAGTTGTATACCGAAGCCACTGCAATATCGCAAATCCATTTAACCAAGTTTGAATTTTATTTTCAAAGCAGATTAATATGCAATTCTAGTAATGCGAAAATAAACGGACAATTTGTAATGATGGAATTAGCTTCGTACAGTACTCAGTATAAGAATTCCATTTTAAGGTTCTAATATCGCATTGGCATGTATAAACAGTAAGAAGTTTTAGACATTTTCCACTGATTCAGAATTGTTATTATGAATTAATAGAAAATCAAGAGAACGGCATCGATACAAATATATAAGCTTTTAAAGTGATACAAATTGTGCACTATTATAGTCATAGCCATCGCCGAATAAAAATTATAAAGCACAAAATAAACATATACACAATGAGAATAATGTCATTATACAGGATTAAAACTCTGAATTCTTAATACAGGCGTGAATATGTATTCAAATAAAACAATAGTGAAGAAGTATAGTTTCCATTTCTATTCATTGAACAAGTGTTCTTCAGTGACTCTCACAAATTGCTTTTTAGTTCGCATAGATTACTTATATGTTTATACAAAATACGTTAACAAATCCTATTTAGGTATTTGGACAAATATATGCACAATAAAATTTAAATTTAAAGACAAATGATTTTTTGTAAAATAATAAATTGTAACTGCAGATTGTAAGTAAAGAATCGAAGAAAATTGTGCACATACACTCTGGTTACCGTATGTACATATAAGAGTAAGCATTGTAATAACACTCGCACATTATATTAAATCAAAAAATAGTTTCTCTGCTTTGCAAGAAAACGTTTCTCAATGATCGATAAAATCTTGAATCAGGTAATAATCACTGTAAACCATAAACCAGTGCTATTACTAGTTGAAAAAATGTGGTTTCACATTACTAAAGATTTACTAATTGGTGTTGTAATGTTCAGATTAGTACCCCTTTTTTAGATGTGATAAAAAGCATACAGTAAGCATGAGCTGTCAATAAAACCGGCAAATACATAAAAATGTTACATATATCAGCATGTATTTATTGAATGGCCAAGAAATCATTAGAAAATCGCCTTCCCCATATATACCTAGGTTGTTAAATTGATTAATACACTATAAATATAAAAATATAACATGGATCAGCGTAAAATACTTTATGAACTTCTATATAATGATTAATAATCAATTTAGTAAATTGGATGTTAATCAATCGTAATTGCACGTTACTAATGTGTTAGTAATTAAATAACATAGAAACAGTTAAATACATTCTAACATAGAGTGCACCTATTACTGCTCGAAAAGTCGGTTATCGTAGGATGAAATGTTCTCAAGCTCACTACTATACTGTTGACTTCTTCATTAAAGAAACACTGAAGCCCGTTTCAAGAGGTATTTGTAAGTACGCACGTTCTTTCGAATGTTTTGACGCACAAAATGTAAGTTCATCGTAAGAACATTCGTAAATTGCGTTTCATTACATTTTATAAAACTATGCCTATATATAGTCTTATTAAGCCAGAATGTGCACATACGCTCACTTTTTAAATGTTAAACTATATTATTAAAACCATATAGAATTAAATATGCGTCTAAACTGTCTTATAAAAGTGAAATGAAATATACGTCTAAGTGTATGTAGAGGGTGAGCCCGATTTTCTAAATGCTATCATTTTAAAAGCATAAATGATACACAATCGATAATAACACAAGCTATATATTTTAAAACACAAGTATACTTTAAAACGCATAAATTCACAAGCATTTACAATAACTTACATCGGGCAAGGCTTCAATTGTTCGCCATTAGAATTGTTGCACTCCCGAAGTCTGGCAACTTCCCAAGTCTCCCAAGTAAGCCGGACCATAGGGTTGAAACAAACCATCAAAGATAAGTTTGCCACAATCTACATCGAATTTTGTTCGAAAGTCTGCCGAAGCGTAGTTGCCAGAATTTGGG
>JAYRBW010127434.1:0-16379 GCA_036023295.1 Invenusta paracnida | reverse complement strand
CACATATAGTAAGCGAATAGACCCTACATATGTACCCTTTCGTACCCTACATATGTACCTTTACAGTTTACAGTGTACTCATTTTTTATCCTGAATCCAAGTTGTATGTCTTGGTATAAACCTCAGTAGTCCCTGATATTAGCTACTGGACTCGATACAGGGTGACTCAGCCTTATTCAGCCTCTCCACCTGGTTCTCAAGCAAGCCTCTGAATCTGAGGCAAACATTGGCACCTAACTTAATTTACTGTTTTAATGACTTGGTAAACTGCACAAACGCAATGTATGTAGAGTATTGGCACAAATGTGTAAACTGGATGATTCTATGCCAAAGCATTTTTGGTTGGCTACAACTAATTAATAGGTTAAATTGATATTAAAATAATATGTAACCAGAACTTAGAGTATAAATTAATATTTAATTAACTTATATCGTTTCTGTATGTAGTTAAACTTATTATGTGATCTCCTAAAGCAATTTTCAATGGGTATTTTAGTTAATATATTAATAGCAGTTTATAAGACATTTATTAAAAGTGAATGCATATTAGCCAATAGTCGTTTATAACATATACCTACGGCTTGCAGGAAATATTAATATAGGTATACATTTATATACCATCGCGCGTAGCAAGTTATGTAATATCTTTCATGATAATATGTATGTATATATAAAAGTGATTTTAAAAACGATATTGTACCTACTTTTGTATATATATGTACTTTTGTTTGGTAATTGTTTTATACTAAAATATTAACATATTTGTTTTTGCTTAAAAGTGTGATGATATCCAAAGTTGGGGTGACATCACATACACTTCACCATTCTGGGTGAAACAAATATTACACATGTATTAACGTATTTTTTTGTAATTTACTATAACTTTCACACGTGAACTTATTTGATCAAATATCGAACAATTTTATTATAAAAAGTTGAATATTACACGACATCTAAGATTTGTTTTGTCTGTGTGCGATTTAACACTATCAAATATACATATATCAGATGAATATCGTGCAAAAAATACAATCAGAATTATCTATCCCTGTGATTTAAAACATTTGTATTAGCTATCTTACCAGAAGAAGCAATATTTAACCAAATTGGTGCTAAAAATAGTTAATCTTTTATATATCTACATATAAGCGATATATTTTATTAACGGATTATAAAGTCACAAAAAGCATACAATTACAAATACATTAAATATGGTCCATATTACTTGTTACAAAGCGGTGAACCTCTTCTCGGTGACTTAACTATGACGTAGTCAATGACACTCACGCAAAGGGCTTATTCATTATTCGCCAAACTGAACTTTGTATATTTACATTTACATTTGATAGCATGTATATGGAATAGTTATATAATAATAAGGATCCAGGATTAACATAACAAGTGTAAATAAAACGAACTGCGATTCAAATCCCTTCCTTCCTCATCCCACGAAATATATTTACTACATCATGCTTCTACATTGAAATCTTTATATACCTTAGTAATTTACTATATGAGTCAAATTGAGTTAAATAATTTAACAACAATTATTTATATATAGAACCAAATACACTTTTCAAAAGCCATTCATGTGGTCGTAAATAAATATACCTCTGAATAAAAATGTTAATTGCAAATTATCGTTATTATAATCGGATTACAAATTATCGGAAAATAACCTCAACTTAGACATGTATATTTATATAATATTCAAACAATTATAACAAAATCTGCCACCGCTTAATACAGAACGCTTAGATAACTAATTTAACATAAATATATATGTGATATTGTAATATATCAAAATGCAAACATGAACAGTATTTTTAAGAAATATAAATTGCTATAAATATTGATAACAAATCTTAGCAAAAAACCATTTCACAAATAACTTGCTATAATTTTACCAGCTACAGTTGAAAGTATATTAAAACAATCTTGTAAATTAATTCATAATTTATGTTAACTGTGAAAACAACGACAATTTGTTAAGATGTTCAGTTTAAACTATTTTAACCGGTGGGACGAACGACAATCAAGACATTCTCCCCATTTTCCAGATCACGTAGCACACATGCTAGTCCAAGTGAGATATCGCCAGACTGGTCTAACCCGAGATGGTTTAAATAAAATCAAACTGTCTTTATTAAACGAACTAGTATAACATTTATTTTTTCCAACGAAATGACTAAGTTGACAATTTAAATTAGTTTGATATATTAATCATATTGAGAGACAGTTTTTAATTGTACTGTTGCATAAAAATGTGTATACAAGCATGATACATTAAAATTTGTGAATATATATATTATATTATATATATAAACGTATCTTGAAATATGTATTCATAAATTAAATAATTAATTATTTAATAATAATAAATAAATATATAAAAATATATTTTTAACATACATATATATATTAGTTTTACATATTTATATTGTATTAATTTTTAATTAATATATATACATATAAGTTTTACTCAATGTTGAAATACTTTAAAACGCCAACTCAGTATTTGTTAAATAATATCAATTTACTAAAAATACAGCTAAATCTAGAAATAATTGGCATGTAATACCGATACATTTCCACAAGAAAATAGGAATTTGCCAATTCTGAAGCAACTGTTTATAAAGATGTATTTAGTATATTTTTACTCAACAAAGCAAAACTGTGCGTCATTATTAACTGGTTTTGTTAATTTATTTATTCTGTTTCATTATTACATTTAATTCTAGCATATATTTGTATAATTGTAAATATTTATTTCTGTTATTTGGTAATTTTAACATAATATCTCTTTATACGGTTATCATGGAGCAATTACTGTTCGGTGCGTGTTATTATGCTTCTCACAGTTCTTACAGCTGACAAAAGATACTTCACGTCAAAAGTCCACAAGTAACAAATGAATATTCATTATTACCTCAATTTGTTCTATTTTATTTTGAATTTATACTTCAAGTTAAACTTTTATTTTATTTTAATCGATCTTAAAGCACGTAAGAACAACAATATCACCTTAATTGAACTTATTAAAAGAATATTAAATATCTGTGGGATTGTCAACTTATCAAGGAAACATAAACATACAGCTAAGAATTCATATAAAATACTCTTTTCTTAAGTGAGTAAAATAATGTTGCGAGATTATATAATTCTACATTTGCATCTTAACACTTTAGCTAAATACATATATTATTCATAAATACAGTTATTATTCCTTACAATAAATATTCGAAAAATATTCCCTCAAAACATAAAACCTTAATATGTTTCAGATACTCATTGAAACAGCAATTTAATTAAAGTTAAAAGTTATATAATATATCATTAATTTATAAAATTAATTTTCATGAAAATGCATATTTTGAAGAAAATATATTATTAACGAATATTGTTATCAAAATGTTGCATTTTATTTTGTTTATGGAAACGATTTTAGTTTTTACAAGAAAGAAATAGGTATATTATATCATGATAATAACTTTTCAGTGATATATGAATAGCAGTTCTCAAACCTATTTTAGGCCTAATTTATAAATAAAATTAGTTTGGGAACTATCTTAAACTATTTCTGGTTTTCTAATGATGTTAAACAATCTTTCTACCTTCTTTGGGTAACGAAAAATGTTCTAGCCCACAGTCTATTATATTTCGTTATTTATTCCACAAAAGCTTCTCATATAAACAAACTAAAAATAATACTCAAAATATAATTTTTATATATTTATTGATTTATAAGTACTCTAAATATCTATTTCGCAATAAGAAAAGATAACAAGTTTTTATCCACAAACGACTAATTCAATCATATCATATCATTCAAAATCAAATATTTTTATGAAATTATATACATTGTAATATATTTATTTCCTTATTGGGATGTTTATAAAACATGTGTATTATATTAAAAGGACACATTGTACATATATACTACTTACACAATAATTCAGTAGTACGAATAGTGTTTTAATAATTATACTATATTCTTAGAATAATTATTCCACATTTTGCATTTAGCCTCGATTTTTAGTATTTTTGACTTTGTATTTTGAAATATTCTACAAAATCATAATTGTGTACATAGTTCACGATTTATTTAGTTCTGAGATTAAAGTAAGTATTCCATAGTCCATTACATCATACCTGCGAAAGAAAAACCCAATCGACAGCAATGATAACCAGACTTCCGAGAATGGTCCAATGACGTGGACCACACCGACAGCTATCCGCTACAAAGCTGGTTATACTAACTGACCAATCAGATCCGTGATCCCGCAGAAGAGGATCAGCTTACTCAAAGCGGCCTTGTCGAATCCCAGGTTGTGCGCGCGGGAGGGCAGCATCATATTAAAGATGATCCCGAGGACGTTAAGTGTAATGGAGATTCCCAGACAAAGAAAGTAGAAGCTGGGTTGTTGAAGGACTCATTGATGGGTCTTACAAAGGGACACCGCGACTGTTTCACTGTCCCTCCGCTAGTGATGGTTTTCTGGCGTATCTTGCAGAGCTCGGTCACAGGTACTGATATATTATGACGGTCATCGGACTGTAGTGTAGGGAGGGGTGGAAGCAACAATTTGGCATCTTTGAAGTCAGAAAGTACGGAAAACTCTAAAATACATCAATAACGGGAGGAAACTAATCTTGATTGGAAGAGAAAATCTGTCGGATAATAAAAAAACGGACAACTTCAAGCAAGAATACCAAGATGTAAGCAAGGTAAAGATTGGGAAAGAAGAATGAAGGTAAGAACGGAGGTCTGCCACTAACTGAGGGTGTATAAAGAAGGGGAAGAGTTTGTCAGGGTTAGAACTGGAACAAACGCTGGAGCAGACTGGAGAAAAAAGAAAGAGGTTGCGAAGGTATTGAACCAGCAATGCTTAAGAACTTACCGCTAAAGACAAAGAAAGCACAACTAACCGCATAAAAGAAGACTAGCGGTGGCCATCGATTGCATAAAAGCATACGAAAAAATGTGTATGAACAGTCTGGTCCAAAGAATGATAGTAGAGAAGGTTCAGAGAGCATGAATTAGGTGATCAAAAAACCTCCTGAAGGACAGAAGGCGAGAGTTAAGATAGTCAAAAGTGTAGAAAAATGGAAGTGATTATACGAGGGTCTACCACAAGCAGCAGTGAGCACCACGGCATGTTCCTGATATATGCAAACAAGTGGGACGAACACCAGGCAGATAGAGTTGAAGAAAGCGAATTCGCCGACTATATAACGTTTTAGGTGAAGGGAACACTTAAAGAGATAACAAGTCGAGAGGAAGAAGCCTTACGGAAGATAGAACAATGGGCAAACGAAAATAAAATTATGTTAAACTCGAAGAAAACAGAGCGTGTCACAAAGAATTTAAAATAAAGAAATTGGGACCCGAAGATGGAACCCGAGAGATAAAGAATAGAAATGAAACAATACATCAAATTACTAGGCGTCAATATCGACCAAGAACTCATAAAGACAGAGTTATCAAGAAAATGAAACAGAGAACAAAGGTGGTGAGCACTAAAGCTGGAAGAGATTGGGGATGGAACAGAAAGGCGATGAAGTAGGTTTACAGAACGATGGTGGAATCAGTTGTGTGGTACGCAGGAGCTGAGCAGTTCAAGCCTGAACGAAATTGAAAGGGCACAGAGAGAAACGCTCAGAGTGATGACAGGATTGGCGGCATCAGCACCGATTGAAGCAGTGTACATAGAAGCGGAAGTGGACACAATCAGGAGTTAAGCAAAAAGGTTATTATTAGTATTATGGTTATGTGCTACATTTGATGACATTTATACGACATAGGTCATCCAAAACTACTGTACATGGGCAATTTTATATAAATGTTCACATCTTATAGTGTGAGACATTCTGCATGATATGACAAAATGTATGTTTTTATGGATAGACTTGTTATTTTCATATATTCCTACATTGGAAATACGATGTCACACGGTTAGGAAATGTATTAGTGGATATTTAGAAGTTTACTAAACTTGTGGGGGAATTATTTATGCATTCAAATTGTTTACGTTGTTAGGAAACCGGTTAACAGTAACAATATACACGCCCACTATTTTGGTGTCAGGTCGAGTTGAGTAAATAACAGGTTCACAGTCCGAGATT
This sequence comes from Invenusta paracnida, assembly GCA_036023295.1. Classification (NCBI taxonomy): domain Eukaryota; kingdom Metazoa; phylum Platyhelminthes; order Proseriata; family Coelogynoporidae; genus Invenusta; species Invenusta paracnida. The sequence continues at coordinate 10,253 of JAYRBW010127434.1, read as the reverse complement.
TCTTAGACACATAGCTCACAATAGTCATATCATTTTGAAAACCAAAAATTGACAAATGTTCAAAGTGAAATTTTATATAGCTCGATATAAGAGAATGCAGTGAGTTTCAATCAGCTGACGGCCGCCTGTTTTAAGTTACATGTGCAACTGTGTCTACCCCGTAACATTTTGTTACATAGTGCGCAGTATAAGGGTTGACTACTTTCAAATAGTGAACAGCGATATACGTATTGCGTGGTTTGAATAGAAAGAAGCAATTGCTTGAAGCTTTTACTCATAGAGTATACGTAGAGAAACGACTCCTGTGTTTTGAATGTATAATTAATGTTAACTAAATGAAAACTTATTTATTAGCGATTATTTAACAAATTTATATTTACAACATTAATTAACTATGGAAATTATATAAAATAATCCATAAATACCATTTACATATTTCAATTTCTGCTTGTTATTTAATGTTACACTTAAAATAATGCTAATGTTCCTCGATATAAAATGAAATTTGAGATGTAAGTAAAATATATTATTATTGAATTAACATTGATATTGAACATTTAATATTTCTTAAAAACAGATGTTGTTAAATTTGTCAATTGTTATTTTATACGTATAAAGAAGGCAAATCACAACAATAGTGTTTAGAATTCTATATACGCACTCTATAAATCAATACAAAGATGTACCTATAATTGAAAATAATAGTACAAACAAGTAATGCAACTAGAAGTGGAGTAATATTCTTTGGAAATTTGTGTTAATATAACTCGTGTTATAATTATATGATTGTACATGTACAGATTTTTTGTGGTTAAATATATTATTATTATTATTATTATAATTTTGAAAATGTTTTGAAATAACAAAATGGTTACAATTGCACTAAAGTAAATCTGATTAATTTATCTTCAGAGTTGTCACTTAAATTATAATATGTTTATCTTTGTTAACTCCAAAGGTAGATATAATTTATTAAATCATTTAGTGTACCATGATAAGTTAATTGTACGATAATGTTTTAATATACAACAATTTTAAATAATAAGAACTCAAGTGTCCATTTAAACAACGGATTTTAAGTCCTTCAAGATTCCATCTAAAAATAAAACAAAATATTATACAAATTTATATGTGATTATATAGCTAGTATTATTTTATTATTACGAGACAAGTTATTTAATTTTAATGGTGTTATGATGCGTTATGTGGTGAAACCAAATACAAATTGAACATGAAAGCAGCCTCAACGATGATTTTTTAAATCGAATACATATAATTTCTTTCATAACTCTTATATTGTTTTTATATATTATAACAAATATATTATTGTTGTTAAAAAGAAAGACATTTAATACTAATGGTGCTATGATGCGTTATTTGGGAAACCAAATACAAATTGAACATGAAAGCAGCCTCAACAACGATTTTTTAAATCGAATACATATAATTTCTTTGGTAACTCCTAAATTGTTTTTATATATTATAACACATATATTATTGTTGTTAAAAACAAAGATATTTAATACTAATGGTGCAATGATGCGTTATTTGGTAAAACAAATACAAATTTAAAATGAAAGCAGCCTCAACGATGATTTTTTAAATCGAATACATATAATTTTCTTCAAAACTCTTAAATTGTTTTTATATATTATAAAAAAGATATTATTATTCGTAAAAACAAACAGAAAACAACCAACAAACAATTGACTGCCTTGAAACAAAAACCTCAAACCAATATCCGAATGGATATATAAGACTTGAAAATAAGATTAATTATTATTTGTTTTCATTGTAAATTTAGGAATAAATAATATATATATATATAACTTATTATAATAAATAATAGTTGACATATTAATTATAAAATCTAAGAATTAACATAGAATAATTCCTTTAAAATTACAAAGATTTTCCGTAAATATATTTTTCTTGGGTCCCAGGAATTAAAATTTCTATGCTAAATGTAAAATAATATCATTAGATTTGTTAGGAAATACTTTGTGTACAGATATATAATTTACATAAAACTAAAATCAGTTTTCGAGAACAAAAATTACTTTACAATGTTTATGCAGTGTTCATTATAAAAACTATTAACATAAAAGTATCATCGCAAAATAATATATATATAATATAATGTATCGCTTACTCAAAATAACCCGTCCATTTAATAATAGATTTTTTTTAAGTATTTCATTATTTTCGTTGGGGTATTTCAACTCTGACATCTTTCAACGCCCTCATTTAACTAAATTATTCTTAAAATATTTAACGCTTTATTTATGCAATGATTATATTTTTGTATATATAAGTTTGGTAATTGATTATTGATTAACCTTTGAAGACGTCCGATTGGTCACATAATTCACTTGAAAGAATTCATGTGACTCTTGGCATTCCAATTGCAACTTTTAAAACGGGATTTTTTTTCAATTTACTTTCTAAATGTAGGAATATATAATACAAAATATTCAGTATATATTTCACTAACTTCAATGGATGCTGCGTTTTACTTTTTATCAAGTCAGAGTCCATAGCAACGCCCTTAGAGTCGTTTCTCTATATATTTATGCTTTTACTTACAAGCTTCAGGTAAGGTACGAAGCAATTACGTTAAAGAAATTGCTTGTTGAATAATCCTTAGCTTTTAATTTAAAACAATTGCTTCTAATTTTAACGTATAAATTTGTTTACCATTTTTTTTTTTTTTATCGTTTATAGTTTGTATCTTCTAATGAAGAGACACTAAAGATTATTTAAAATCTGCTAATTAGCGCCGTAATGTTCAATAGAATGTATGAAGGTATATGTATATAGGTATATAGGTATATAGAGTATAAAAAAGCAGTAAACTAAATATTTGTCAATTTATCGAGCACATGAAAATAAAATGTTATGCATATAAATCATGAATAATTTCTGCAATGGCATTTCACCGAGCTATACCTTGAATGCGCATTTGTCCAGCATCCTCATCTCGAGGCAAATCGTAAATATCATTATTAAAAAAATATTCCTCTTCAAAATCTAGATCATTGATATATTTCGCTACGTTATGAAGAATAAAATATGCTGCTATGTACGTTGAAATTGAATCAAGTTTAAAATCAAATTACGCAACGAAGAATCGGAAATCGACGTTTTAACTGTCAAAGACTGCTTGATTAAAACTATGTTGGTGGAGTGATATTTGTTGAAAAAATCTTTGAACATTGTTAGTAGGATACTGAAAGGAAGTAATAAAGAAAAGAGTAATTATTAATTCCATATCCAGCATCTCCCAAAAGAATTGAATCGAATGTATTAGGTAACATAACATGATAAATATCCCAATTTTAAACTATTCGGTTATCATGAATGACCCATCCAGGCCATCCTATAGCCAAACTTGTAAAGGTCCATTTATTATCGCATGTCGCTGGTACATTTATTGAAAGAAACTTTTTGTGATTGATGAACATACTGATCTCCAAATTTTCCTCAAGGCTTTTCGATGCGAATATGGGTGCAGTCTATCGCTCCGATGCACGATGGAAAGCCAGGATTCATGTACCACTGCTCTTTGGCCTGAGGAATTGAAGTGAATCCTGTGTTGCAGGAAACTTGATCCATCTATCAGCCTTTCACACAATTTCTTCGGCTGTTATTTTAACGATTTTGCTGACTGTGATCTGTGAAACCCTTGCGTCATAGCCAACTGATCGATAAAAACTGGGATCGATCAAGTATCGTAAAGTTACCTCAAATCTCTGCACAGCTGATAAAGCTCAATCTCATGTTTCATGAGTTTATTGAATACATTTGGTTACTAGAAATTCTACATTAAGCCTTGTAAATCTGTACAGAGTCTGTATTCCTTATCGAGTGATGTGTTAATGTTTCACAGTTTGTGTGCATTTTTGAGAGCATAAAAAGCGTTGCTATGGGCACTTTCGGTTTATGTGCACTCGTTATTTTTCATGGTTTTGTGATATTTTTTGTGGTTAGTGCAATTATTTATATAGGTAATTATAGCAGGTATCATTTGTAATTGTAATTAAATAAAAAATGGACTATTAATAGCAACTACAAATTAAAACTTTATTGTAACCGGTATATTTTTAATTTTTTTAAAGCATCATATGATTGTTCTACTGTTTAATAGTATAAGGAAAATCTACGAATTTTAATTTCTGTAAAATTCCCGTAAACCCTTTTATGCTATGCAAGAAACTGTTATACTAATAGTATAAGTGTTTCAAAATATGTATAAACTTTTTGTAAAATGGCTATTTTCTTATAGCAAGTATTTGATTAATTAAACATTTGTCGCGTTAACAGTTTTTTTAATGTATAGAGTTTTTAACTAAAACATTAAAATAAGTCTTAATATTGTAAATTAAAAAAATATTCACTATACCTAATGGAATTTCATTTAAATATTGTATAATCATAAATAATAGAAACCACTTGAAAATATGTTAAATAATTGATCCAGTAAAACGGGACCGAGCTTTTTATGTAACAATTCACATCATAATCATGGTCGGAAAGTAGAAAAAGCACAAATAAAATACAGGTATACTCAGAGAAATGAGCGTCAATGAACAATTACGTAAGAGACATTATGGAACTAATAAATAGATATGCAAAGGAGTGAGTTAAGATCATTTCATGGAATACTAAGACATTTGGCTATACTGCAATTAACATAAAAAATCTAGCATTTAAATTGAGAAAGATATCTTTATGAGCATTTATAAAACCAGCTTCGAGAACACGTTTAACTTTAAGATTGCTTTAATTATATAAAATGGGAGATGAATTAAAATCAATGTTATGGTTACAATTAATAAAATTGTTGAAATTAGAGCGTTGTTGAGATTACAATTCACAATAGCTGATTTGTGTTCTTTAATACGGGTGAATAAGTCACGGCCACTCCTACCAATGCCATTTTTACAAAAACAATTTTTACTATAGCTTTTTTACCATTTTTTTAATTGTATAATCATAATAGTTAAGACATTTTTACAATCAATGACTATTTTACCTATTTTTACCAATATGAAAACTTATTTATTAGCGATTATTTAACTTATTTATATTTACAACATTAATGAATTATGGAAAATATATAAAATAATCAATAAATACCATTTACCTATTTCAATTTTTGCTTGTTATGTAATGTTACACTTAAAATAATGCTAATGTTCCTCGATAAAAAACGATGTAAGTAAAAGATATTATTATTGAATTAACATTGATATTGAAAATTTAATATTTCTTAAAAACAGATGTTGTTAAATTTGTCAATTGTTATTTTATACATATAAAGAAGGCAATATCACAACAACAGTGTTTAGAATTCTATACGCACTCTATAAATCAATACAAAGATGTACCTGTAATTGAAAATAATAGTACAAACAAGTAATGAAACTAGAAGTGGAGCAATCATGTTATGGAAATTTTTGTTAATATAACTCGTGTTATAATTTTGAAAATGTTTTGAAATAACGAAATGGTTACAATTGCACTAAAGTAAATCTGATTAATTCATCTTCAGAGTTGTCACTTAAATTATAATATGTTTATCTTTGTTAACTCCAAAGGTAGATATAATTTATTAAATCATTTAGTGTACCATGATAAGTTAATTGTACGATAATGTTTTAATATACAACAATTTTAAATAATAAGAACTCAAGTGTCCATTTAAACAACGGATTTTAAGTCCTTCAAGATTCCATCTAAAAATAAAACAAAATATTATACAAATTTATATGTGATTATATAGCTAGTATTATTTTATTATTACGAGACAAGTTATTTAATTTTAATGGTGTTATGATGCGTTATGTGGTGAAACCAAATACAAATTGAACATGAAAGCAGCCTCAACGATGATTTTTTAAATCGAATACATATAATTTCTTTCATAACTCTTATATTGTTTTTATATATTATAACAAATATATTATTGTTGTTAAAAAGAAAGACATTTAATACTAATGGTGCTATGATGCGTTATTTGGGAAACCAAATACAAATTGAACATGAAAGCAGCCTCAACAACGATTTTTTAAATCGAATACATATAATTTCTTTGGTAACTCCTAAATTGTTTTTATATATTATAACACATATATTATTGTTGTTAAAAACAAAGATATTTAATACTAATGGTGCAATGATGCGTTATTTGGTAAAACAAATACAAATTTAAAATGAAAGCAGCCTCAACGATGATTTTTTAAATCGAATACATATAATTTTCTTCAAAACTCTTAAATTGTTTTTATATATTATAAAAAAGATATTATTATTCGTAAAAACAAACAGAAAACAACCAACAAACAATTGACTGCCTTGAAACAAAAACCTCAAACCAATATCCGAATGGATATATAAGACTTGAAAATAAGATTAATTATTATTTGTTTTCATTGTAAATTTAGGAATAAATAATATATATATATATAACTTATTATAATAAATAATAGTTGACATATTAATTATAAAATCTAAGAATTAACATAGAATAATTCCTTTAAAATTACAAAGATTTTCCGTAAATATATTTTTCTTGGGTCCCAGGAATTAAAATTTCTATGCTAAATGTAAAATAATATCATTAGATTTGTTAGGAAATACTTTGTGTACAGATATATAATTTACATAAAACTAAAATCAGTTTTTGAGAACAAAAATTACTTTACAATGTATATACAGTGTTCATTATAAAAACTATAAACATGAAAGTATCATCGCAAAATAATATATATATAATATAATGTCTCGCTTACTCAAAATAACCCGTCCATTTAATAATAGATTTTTTTTTAAGTATTTCATTATTTTCGTTGGGGTATTTCAACTTTGACATCTTTCACCGCCTTCATTTAACTGAATTATCCTTAAAATATGTAACGCTTTATATATACAATGATTATATTTTTGTATATATAAGTTTGGTAATTGATTATTGATTAACCTTTGAAGACGTTGGTCACATAATTCACTTGAAAGAATCCATGTGACTCTTTGCATTCCAATTTCATTTTTTTTTTATTTACTTTCTAAATGTAGGAAAATCTAATACAAAATATTCAGTATATACAGGACTATAAAATGGTCTTTGTGGTTATTGCTGATGTTGAATTCTCCATGCTAATCAGTCTGAAAAATGAAACAATACATTGTCCCTTTAGAGCATATTATATTATAATTTATTGGCGTTATATAAAGTGTAAATATCCCCGATAAAGAATAAAGAAAAATTTTATATTACATAATATCAAAAACTCCAATCAATATTTTTGTCAATGATAAATATTTTATTCCAAGAAAGAATACTTTCCTATAATTAGTATATTTTCATTTAAAAATACACAGTTAACTAAAGTTATGCTAAGAACAAAAATTAAATAGTTAGAATTACCGAGAAAAACTGTATAATTCTGTGTGTAATGTTAAGTTACAGCAGTTAAAGATTCTATAGCAGTACAAAAATATAGTATATCTATAATTTGTATTAAATATAAGTTTAAAAATATTTAAATACTATAAATAAATTAAATATAAATTGATCTTATGTAGAAATTGTTCAAAAATTACTGCATCAATACGTAATAAATAAAATATTCTTCCATCAATATATGCTCTTGATATTACCTCCTCAGCAAAGCAGTACTATCCGCTATCGAACAACTCAAAGCCGATTATACTCTCGCAAATCGAGTCTCTACAATTATCTTGTCTGATAATATATATGCGTTTTAATAATCATAGAGTACTAATAATATTGACATATGTATATCTATTACTATCTGTGGCGTATTTTACTTTACAAATATTTGTATTTTGAAATCATACATGTACGTGCTTCATTAAATCCAGCAAGTTATAATAAAATTAATTTTAACGAATTTCTAGATATTTATTAAATATTCATACAGTTATATACACTATACTATATATTATGTGCATATAAGACAATTGAATATTATAATTCACAAAATAATAAACTAGTAATTAATGCTTATGAGTTATTTGCTGTACGTATTGTGACAAGTACTAAATATATATTGCAATCAAATTTATAATATTGGCATACAGCTTAAAGGACATCTGAAACTATAGAATTATTTAAAACATGTTATTCGTTGAGTTTTGATGTCATCTAATGTATGAAAAGCGTTATATAAGGTATTGTAGGCGTCAGATGTGCGACTACAAAATATACCAACACATATTTAAACCCTATTTCAAAGTACTTTAAAGGAATTGTAGGCCTAGTTGCCCTTAAAACATGAATGCTATTCCCATAGAAACAGACAAACAATGACCTTATCCAATCTACTTGGATATTCCTATATTAATAATAGTGTATGGAGCGTCCGTGCTTTTCCTGCTATTTAACCCCAATCACCTTGTATGCATTGTTTGTAATCTTGAATTTCTTGTATTATTTATGAATCTAGACTAGTATGTAATTAATATTATCCGCCAATTTCATACTTATTGTACCTGAAGAGAGGACATTGTTGTCTCGAAGCGCGTTGTGAATTTAAATGTATTTAAAGTTATTCATGGTTGTTTTTATTTTGTTTATTTAATACATATTCTCTCTATTGAACTTGTCTTAACAACATTTTAAGATTTTATCTTTGAGCTTATTTTCTGGCTTCTGTTTTTGCGAGGCTGTCAATATTTTAATATTATATCAAATACTAATAATCTATACTTACAATTATGAAATATGGCATAATACTTTTTTACATTTTTAAACTTAATATGATACATTGTTAATGTCTATAAGTGAGAATTGGTAATTCCGTAGGTAATAATATAATAATATCCGATTATGTGTGACAAATAATTAAATGTTTGGTATAAAAGTTTGATTTTTAAAAATTTCTAATAAATATTAATTTCAATGCGTAAATAATTCTGTTCACGCTATTAGCTAGCTACTGACATATAAAGTAATTTCACCCTATCAACTGAAGGGGTGTTTATTTCTGACAGTCATTATAAAATTATTATATTTGCAGCATTATTATTCATATATAAATAATTTCAATATTATGTAATGTATACCTACACCTCAGAAATATTAAAGTAGTCTATGAAATAGTTTAAATATACATGCAAAATAAATAATGCTCAAGCAAAGTTAACCATTTTAATAATAATACTAAATACTATTATTTCTATTCTACATTAATATAAAAATAATATCTAATCTATAATTCATTGTTGAGATAGTATTGTTGTGTTAGTTAATGTTTTAAACAGATAAAATAATTTATGGTAATAATATTGGTTTAAAATCTGGAGTTACTAACATTTAACTAAATGCAAGTAAGACGTTTTTGGTTATATTATTTTTATTAAAAATGATTTGATTACTTCATTAGTAATCATTAATATTGCAGTTTACCATGTTTTATTCGTGAATTTTGAAATAAAAATTGTTAATAATATTTTATATTGCTGATTAATTAAACTCTATTGCATTTATATTCTTTGTATATACAATTATAAACTCTTAACACATTAAAATAATTTCATTAGCTTCTAAAATTCGTCTTCTTAAACGTTGTTTATTAATTATTAATTAATAATGTTATAAATAAATTATGCTATACTGATTATTAACTTATATCTTGATATAGACTTTTTTAATAGTCGAAAATTCCTTTGTATATATATATACAAAGGAATTTATGTAGTATGGGTGTAGTCGACTGCAATTTCAGTTCACACTTTAATTCCAACATTCGTTATCTAAATAGTGTCATATTTTGTTTATAAATACTTTCCCGATTAGAAATGTGAAGGTTTTTTATAAATATTTATTGAAAATCAAAATGGTCGTATATTTCTTCAAGCGTTAAATCTTTAAATAAACTTTTATATTTTCTTTATACAAATCTTACAATAACAAAGCAGTGGGTTGTTCCTAAAATTCCATCAAAAGCAAAACAATACTAACATTTTAATATAATTTGTTCATTACAAAAACCTTTTTTTAAGTGTTGATTTGAAAATAAATACTTGGAGATTGTGGTTAGGTGTTTTTGTTTGTTCAATTCTGTCTTTTTCAAAAAAGGTACTAGTTAGACCAAACAATATAGAGCGAGCGACAAGAACCCTCACTCCTTGCTAAAAGCGCTATAAAAGTGGCCGGGACAATAATCCGCCTGTATTGTTGTGTACCAGAATGGTTTTGTGCGCAGCTTTTAACATATGTAGTGTTT
>JAYRBW010127423.1:0-16380 GCA_036023295.1 Invenusta paracnida | reverse complement strand
ACTTAAAAAAACTACGGAAAATCTTTGAAAACTATGGTCAAACTACGGAATTCTAAAATTTGGTGTGAACAGGTCTGCATATGAATGTAAAAGGGAATGAAATAATTACAGCATATATATAATACATTTGTATATAATGTTTACATTTTCATCATTCTTTTTGTATGTATTTATTTTATATAGTGTTTATATATTATAAAAATAATTTTTGAAACAAGTAATATTTCAAATTTTTAAATACGAAAATTTGTTATGTAACTAAATTAATTAGATTCTAAAAATTATTTTTATAATTTTCTAAAGATTATACAATTAATTAGTGAATTAATTTTTGATTACATATTTGTGACACATACTTTTTTGCAACATAACCTTTTTAGAGATTAACCTTGGGAACAAAACATGACAGAAAGTTTAGACACTATTCTTTACACTATTACATTGAAGGGTAAGTTTATTATGTATATATATTTATGTTTACCCTTGTATATATACATATTCTAACTTATACTTATGTATACATGAAATATAATAGTTTGTTTATTTTTTAGAAACCGTGAAATTGCAAGAAGGTAAGATTTTGTTCTGTTTTTTTAAGTAAATAATTAATTAGTAATTTTTCTTTTAAATAAAAAAAAGTAGTGATATTCGTAATTCCACCTAATTAAAATGTATTGTGATTTTCAATTATTGTAGACATTTAATTAAAATTTAATTTTGTAAAATTGTTTGCATTTTTGGTTTTTGCTTTATACAGCATAACTTATATTTATCATTATAGTTTTGTTGATTTTATTTTTCATTATCTTGTGCATATGATAATATAAGTGTTAAATTGTGTTAATTTCATTATTTTCAAAATTTGATGGACAACTGAGTCTAATATATATTGTTCACAAGATTTTTATTTAAACTTTTACATTTTACTCTTACATTGCTGGTTACAATTTAATGGTATTTTAATCAAATTCTTAAATATGTATTTTATTTGGTTTTGTAATAATTTTTTAAATATTATGTATAAAGAGGGTGTCTTTTAAAGTAACACAACTCAGAAAACTTTAGTATATTAAAATGTAATAAAAATTAATAAAATATTAGCACTTACATACACTTTTAAACACATACAATTTTTTTAGTAATGTCCTGACTGTGAGTACAGGTGTGCTCTTTTAACAATATTTTGTGATATCTTCTTGAGAGTTGTTTGATTTATGCCAGCAATCTCTTCAGTAATGTAATCTTGCAAGTCATCAATAGATGTTGGATTTTTTTAAAACAATTAGTTCTTCAGATATTCCCATAGATAAAAGTCAAGAGATGTTGTGACTGGTCACCAACGCAGAAAAAGTCACTTTGAAATAGTCCTGGCTCTAGATGTTTCCTCAATATATTCCACAATGAGATGACCTTGCAAACTATAAACGTACACTTAATTTGGGTACATCTAATTGTAGGGATATTCTCTTTACTGATTTTTTCGGGCTAGTTGCAAACACACTTTGTAAACTAACAACGGTTTCTTACTTAAATGACGGTCTACCAGAACGTTTATCATCCTGCACTTAACCAGTTAATCGGAATTTTTCCACAAAACGTTTCAATGTTGAATTTGCTGACACATCAGCTAAAAGATTTAACATTTATAATGCTTCTATAGCCTCTGTATAGCTACCGGTCTTAAAACAATGCTCGATTAGACAAACTCTTTTACTGATTGAATATCCCATATAGATGTTTTCAGCCAATTCAATAAGCGATTATAACAATTATTAAATGCTGACAAAATATTGCAGTTATAGCATGAAAATCTATTTTAAATTTATTGCTGTTGTATTGTAGAAATATTGCAGATGTATAGCATGAAAATCTATATTTTAAATTTCTATTTCTATAATTTTCTGAGTTGCATCACTTTATGAACACCCTGTATAATGCGGTATCTACATTAAAGTATACGTTTTTAGTAGATTAATTTATCAATATTGTTTCCAAAATTGCGGTTGCGGATAGATAATTTAGAATGCTCTGTCTTAGGGAATTTAATTAGTCTTTCTTCTCTTTTCATTTTTTGCATGCATAGTGGATTTACAGGAATCCCTGTACTTTTTATACCTGGGAATGCGGGCAGTTACAAACAGGTTCGTTCTATGGGATCAATTGCATTGGCCATGGAGCAGGGGTATAATCTTCCATTCCACTTTGATTACTTCGCTGTGGATTTTGATGAAGTGAGTTGATTAAAAGGATTTGTGTATTTGTACAACTCCCAGCATGAAAAAAGAAAACAGCAGGAAAAATAAATATGTTGTATTTAATTTTAGCATTGTTTTAAAATACTTTTACTTTTTAACTTATGCGAAGCGCTTTTTATTTTATGTGACTATGTATCGAATTATGTACTAAGTTTTAATGTCTCTTTATTGTCTTTTGAAAATTTGCAAGTATGTTTTATTATTCTTTTAATATTAAAGGATAGATGTTTTTTTACTGTTTATGTATTATTAGACAATAACCATTCTAGATGACATTGTTAAAGCATTGTGTTTTTGTTAATTATTTTAAAATTAACACACTGTATTTATTTCAGTTTTAAATTTAATATAAAATACTTTTTATTCTAATTTTTCAGGAATTGAGTGCAATTCGTGGAAGTTACCTTCTCAACCAAAGTGGTAACCAACCATACTTTTCTATCCATTTGTGACCCGCATGCATCTTATTACGTTACTTATATTAATTACACGAAGTATAAGATACATTATACTTTTACAGCTACTGTGTTGCGACTACGAAAGGTTCAATATGTTAGTCATCTTAAATATCTAATGTGACTTATAATGGATACTCAGAGGAGATTACATTATATACCTAGATTCACCTAGATTCTGACTTTATATTATAATGTATTGTACATAACTAGATTTCTAGTTTTTGATTGTATATATTATAGTATTAAATAAAGTATTATACGGAGTTTCTGGATATAGCAATATCCACAGTTGTAACACTTGATCGAAACTAAACCTTTTAGAGCTTCCGATAACGTTCTGATCGATGATTTGTGGTAAAAAAATTGGCACATATAATGGCACATCCAAATGTGTAGTAACTGGTTCGAAATAGCAGAAATTTTCATCATGTTTATATAGATCAACAATACTATAGCCTTGTTATACCATAAGTGTATCATTATCACCTCTCATAAACATTATTAGAATCAATTATCATCATGGTATTGCAAGGTGCTGTATCATAATATTTTGATTGAGCATGTATTTACCTAGCGCCAAGATTAGTACTACTTTTTCTCCAAGTTTGCAAAGAATTATATTAATTTAATATGTGTGTCATTAGTTTAATCAATTATGAAGAAAATAAATCAATAATACTTTCATTAACCTAACTGAAGCTCAAAAGTTTAATAGTAATTAATGCAAGGTGATTTAGTTGCACATATATACAGACTTTTTCAGTTATATTGAGCCTAAACGTTAGTCATAAAAAAGTCTATTTACTAGCTAGTAAATTTAACACAATAAATAGACATAGAGAACGCTCTCAATAGTATGATATGACATATTAACGCTGAATAAGAAATTCAAGTCAGTTAGTTAAAGATGCTTATTGAACGCCTAAGAGTAATTTGATGGTATTTCGTGGGTGGGGGCACAAGCACTGTTGGCCAGTGGCTCCTACATTTTGAATTTATAAGTTTCTTTAAAAACTTATTCTTATTGACGATTTTGTTTATTAACAATCAATTATAAATAAATTTATCATTGGTTATGTTACTTAGTTATATTATAATTGTAGATTTTTGTGTCTAAAAAGCTAGACGGATCACTCGTTTAAAAACGTGTAATTGATATTGCCAACCAATATATATTGTTAACCAACATTTGATGAGATAACGACAATATTATTTCAGTCTATTTGGCTGCTCGTTGCTATTGCCCAACTTTCTGTTGACTACGATATTTTCCGCGTATCTTATTTACAGCTGACTCCGTCTTGTTAAATAGTATAAGTCTGTGAATATATTAGTATAAATCTGAGAAATTATCTTTTAAAAGTATAAATTTTGAATACATACTACTTAGATATAATAGGCGCACACCAAAACAGTATGACAAATATTTGTATGAATATTTATCATATGTATGATATATGTCGTGGTACATATTATATAGCTTTTCTTACCTACTACTATCAAAATGGGTGAATGATTACATACTATGTCATATAATTATTATTCCATTTTTATGCCTACTGCAAATATTGTAGCTTGGTTTATTTTAGGCCTGTCTTCAATTATTTTAATAAATTAATTATTAAGAAGAAGATATAAACATTTTTAAATGCATCTATTTAGATTTCATAAAATTTCTCACGTCTTTATTATACAATTCTGAATTACATTAGCATTAACATTCTTTATACTGTTGCTACTATTAACGACACAATTTTGTAATTGTGGTGGATTACATCATGCGCACATCAGAAACAGAAGTAGGAATCGAAGTAGGATTTACAATAAAGAGGCGTCAGTCAAGTAGACATCCTGCGCATCAAATCCTAGTCCTTGACTTTGCAGACGATATCACTCTCTTCAGTCACAATATGTAAGACGCTCAACGACTGCTACAGCTGTGGAAAAACATGCCCTATCAATTGGCTTAACAATCAATCACAAAAAGACCAATACTTGATCATAGGCAACCCAACCGACATGAACACACACCCACCATTGAAAGTCACAGAGGGGGATCTTAACATGGTCGTCGACTTCAAATACCTTGGCAGCTAGGTATCGTCAAGCCTAAAAGACATCGACGTTCGCATAGCCCTAGCCTTCGACGCCGTCAACAAAATGAGCATTATTTGGATATTTAGGATATTCTACAAAGACAAAGATACGGGTTTTCAAGGCAACCATCGAAAATGGTATTACTCAATGGTTGCGAAGCCTGGACTATGACCAAATATTCAAATAGAAAAATTGATGGCTGCTACACCTGACTACTTTCAAAAAGCCAAAAACATCCACTACTCAGAAAAATTGACGAACACCGAATTGTACAGCAGACTAAACAAAATATCTTCAACGGTCCGGCAAAGACATCTTCGCTTTGTTGGACACTGCATAAGAAGTTCGCAACCAGTCAGCACTCTTACACTTTGGCAGGCCGATGGTCCTCTCAGATAGGGCCAGGGAAACAGTAACACGTACCTGTAAATTTTAAAAGACAGCCTGAATGGAATAGAGCTCACAGGAATCAAGACAGCCGCAATGAACAGACAACACTGGAAAACTATTTGTAATAGTCTATAACTACGTATATATACACTATGCGTTCTGTATATCTGCATATTTTCCTCCGATTTATTTTTAATAAATTGACTCATGATGATGATGACTATTAACGAATACATTTAACTTTTAATTATTTTATCGTTTCCCCTTATTCTATATATGCAGACTATACGGCTTTATGTATCAAGCACATCTTTAAACTATACGCTAGCTCAACCCAGCCTTCATCGATTGTGATAATTGGTCACTCAATGGTAGGTGTTCCTTATTATAGAATTATTTGTTCTTTTTCTTTTATTACATTATTTAGAGAATTTTTAATTCTATTTTAAAGCATACTGTACTTAATTATGTCATTTTATAAGAAAACTATTTAGTTTCCAAAGCGTTGTAGTTATGGTGAAGTCACGCATACTTTTATATATTTTTAAACATGTTTTCAATATATTTTATTTTATTATATAGATATATTGCTTTATAGTAAAAAGTGATAATAGCGTTTAAAATTTTAAAGATTACTGATCAAATTATTATATTAAACTTATAATTACTCTGGACTTTATGAATCACGGGGAAAACTATTTTATAATTTTACTTTTGTCAGTGATTAACATTTATTTGTTTTAATTATATGTATACTTGTTATATTATTTTAGTCTAAACAAAATTATTGACGAAATGTAATAATTTAGATATTATAGATTCATTACTATAATTATTAATTTACTAGCTAATACCAAAGCAAATTATTATTATTTTATTGTTAGTATAAATTTGAAGATATTTTTTTATTACAGGGTGGTATTGTGGCACGAAATATCTTCCTCTCCCGAAACTTTGATCCCAAGAGTATTCACACTATCATAACTTTGGCGTCTCCACATGTAGCTCCCAGTTAGTATCACTATTAGTTTCTATTTTCATTTATTTACTTTTCAAATGAAGCTTTATTATTGGCTATTGTTTTTTTAAATTTTGACATCTTTTATAGTAAGATAAAAACATCCGAATACCCGATAGAAAAGGTTGCAGACTTTTGTCTTAAAAAAACCTATTTCTGTTAAGCATTAAAATTTTCCGGTTTTTGGAGGTGTATTGTCTTATTTCTAGAAACTTACAGAGATGGATAAATGAATATATTTGTCATATTATACTACAAAATCTCGAAAAAATGTATCCTTGTGCTGTATTATAGACACATTATACTCGTGTTTTAATTATTTTAACCTCGATCACAGCCATAGATTGGTATAAAAAAAGTGAATAATTATGGCTTGTTTGCCTATAAACGAACCATTTAGTTATTTAAATAATAAGTTAGCCGATAAAATTGTACGAAAATAATAACATTTTCGTTTTTATATTTCGTTTAGTGTCGTATTTTTTAGCATTTCGTATTTGCACATGATTATTTTGTTTAGATTGACTGTTAAAACAAGAACAATAACCCATTCATACATAAAAAAGAGATTACCTTATACTAAAGTAAAATGTAGAAATTATTAAGTTAAATGCTATGTTATCATGTTTAATAACATTTTTATAAAAACATTTTCTTTGGTACACTTAAAAATGAAAATCTTAAATTATGTAGATTAGTATATGGGTTAAAAAATATGACGACAAAAGGATAAGTATAGTTGAAGCTTTGAATCAAAACAGTTACAATAGAATTATAAATTTTGGTTTTACATGACGTTGTATTTAACTTGTAATTAAATACATTTGAAATAGAAAAAAATGATTCGTGCTGATAGTTATAGATTTTTATATTTAAAATATTTTACTAAAGTTTTTGTGTACTTTCCTAATATTTTAACTAAATTATATTAATAGTTATTAAAACTATGTTTTAATGAACTTACAAATTGTAATAAACTTCCATGAATGAACTAGTGAGCAGGCTAGACTTCGCTGCGCAGTGTTGCTTCTTGTTCTCTCCTTGGCTTTGGAATTTTCTGTTCTCCTTTGTCCGTAAGTTTTTAAATTTATTCTCTTTTAATATTCTTTCTCCCTTTTCTTTTTTCTGCCTTTGGGTTCTCTTCTTTTTGTATTGGTTGTTTCCTTATCTTGCAGAGTGTCGTTTCAAAGGCTATACTCCGTCTGATTGTTTCGTTTTGTTTTCATTTTGAAGAATTTTTAATTTAAATACACACTGAGGTTATTTGAGATAGTGTTTTGTATGGATAATTTATACTGATAGAGTTATTCAATAAATTGATGAACTCAAAATATGCATATATACATACATATTTTGACATAAAATAAAATCTTTAACACTACTTAGTATAATAGGCCATTTAAAAATATTAATAACACTCTTATTTTGTAATAATTTCTAACGTAGTTCTCACATTTCTTATATTTCCAGTTTTTGGATTTGATAAAGACGTTGAAGAGGTGTACAGTCGTATGAACCTCTACTGGAATGCCAATCAAAACACGACACTTAAACACGTAACTCTGACGTCACTTATGGGTGGATCACGTGATATCCAGGTGTGGGATGGATTTGGGGATATTGGTTTGACCTTTGATAAGTCACGGTCACTTTGGTTGTCCACAACTTCGGTGTTGAAAGCGTGGGCTTCCACGGATCATAAATGCATCGTCTGGTAGGTTGTATGTTGATTTCATCCATAACATTTCATAACATTTCACGTTTTCATTTTTAGCAGGATTCCTCAGTGAATTATAATATCGCTATTAAATGTTAAAAAATTTAATGGCCTACATATGATATTTTGATGTTTTTTTAATTACTCGTATGACCGTAAATGTATAGGTATCACCGTATAATTTATTTTGTGTTAGTCTTTTTCTTTAAGTATTAGTTTTAGTTTTATTTTATGTTTTTTTAATTTAACTAATGACTTGTTAATTACAAATTATTACAAAATTTTCAATTCATTTTATCGTATTGTCTTTTTCTGTACAATTGTTTAAACCCAATTCCCGTCATATTGTATATTTTAATCAATATTTATTTGCGGATCAAAAATACTGTTTTTAGTTCTTATATTTAGGCAACAACTTAAATTAGATGCAAGCTGGTTAAATTCCACCTTTTTGTGTAATCTAAAAATTCCAGAAAACTAATTATATTTTCCACTAGAATTTGTTTTACGAATAAAAAAGGTTATTTTATCTAAAGTGTAGAACAGATGTTTGCTATGTTTCTATCCAAAGCATTATAAAACATATATAATATAAAAGTTAATATGTATATATTTGAATATAAATGTTATAAAAGCAAACATTAAGAACAAAATTGCTGTTTTTAATTTTTGTTAAAACTTTAAATTGGGTTAAATTAATTTTGTTTTCCAGAAACTTAAAAAAAATATTTAAAAAATTACAATAAAAATGGGACTGTTTCTAGCTTACGAAAATCGCTCAAAAGCCATAATGTAAGTAATTTCCAATGGTTCTGTGCGGAACTTAGGTTTCTAAAATGCTTAAACTTCAATTTATAACCATCTGTAAACATTCTGTAACCTTTGCTCTAGCCATTATTTTTCTTGGAACCATTCGTATTCTTAACTTATGTTTGATACATTTTTGTGTACAGGTGCAAGGCTATATGCTTGAATCTTAACCGAGCTCTTTTCGATTCTATTGATGTTACTACTGGACAGGTTAGTCAGTGCTATAACTGCTGATTACGCATTTTATTCTTTTACTTTGACGTCCAGTTGCACTTTGCGTTGTTGCATACATATATTCATTACTGACACCGTTATATTGATGCCTTATTTCTAAATTTAGATGTCTTCCGATCCAAGTAGACGCATTGCCGCCTTTCGTAGGTATCTTGTGCCCAAGGCAGTTTACCTTCCAAGATTGTCGGATCAACGAGGCATCAATGCCAGCTCCTACAAGTGGATTTACCAACTAGATAAAGGCACATTCATTTATCACAAACAAAATGTGAATTTACGAAAATTATATTTAAGATAAATTATAAATTTATTTCATAGTGTTTTTTCTATTAATATTGATGTTATATACATAACTACTTATATATAATAATTGCATTATACTAATGCATGATCTTAAATGTCTATTATTGGTAACGTAACAATACGACATTTGGTTATATATAAAAATCATTTATATTTTTACCATTATGCCATTTTTTAGATGAAGAAAGACGAATATATAAAAATAGGCCCATTGACTGATGATTTAGATGAACGGATTATTCTCTCTGCAACGATGGTGAGTTTATTTTTATGAAGCTTGGTTCTGTAGGAAGTTAATAAAAAAAACGTTTAATGTGTTACTGGACAAATGCTATTATTTATTGACATAATTACCACTTGTACTATACAGAGTCTGCTAAGAAATTTCGAAAAAATGCACAAAAATATATTTTACTGTTAGAAATGCTTAATAGTATTTATGAGAACTAGCATTCCATTATTTTAATTTGTTTGAGTGTTTTATTGAAATCCTTAAGTTATGTATATAAAAACGTTTTGATGAAATTAATCCGTTATTATATGAAAATTATACAATTTATAAGATTTGGGATTAGTAATAATTCTATACCTGATAATTAAAAAAAACTATAATTTATTTATAAGTATGTGAATGTTTTTTGGATAAATTTTTAATTTCTTGTTTTTTATCAAAATGAAATCCGCCCCCCCTCCACGATCTGCATTGCAAAAATAGCTATTGAGTGTTTTAATTTCTGAAATGTATTGCATATAATATTGTTTTTAAAAAATATAGCTTTATTTTCTATGCAGCTAAAAGTTTCTTTTCTGTTATAAATTTTGGTAACAGACAACATATTTATATGTAAAAAAATGTGCTATTCTAACATTGTGTAGATGATACTTCATAAATACCCTTAAGTTCAAACTTTCATGCACAATTATTAATATAAAAAATCACAGAATTCACAGAAAACTTCTTTTAAGCCTGTATAATTGAGCTTTTAGAACAATGTTGATGTGATTCTTGGTGGTTTGTTTGAAATTTATTGCATTTTTAGTATATTATTATGTTTTATTTAGTCATATTAGATCATAACATTTCAAAATATAAACTGAATCTTCTGACTATATAAATATTTTTCTGTTTATCAATTTTCGTATAGATTCGAAGTAATAGCTGGATTTATCTCTGCTCAAATGAATATAAGGATAGCGAGGCTTCAGATCGTCCTTGGTAAGTTGCCTTAAACGACCTTATTTGATTTAATAGTTAGAAAATGACAGATTTGTTAGATTATATATATGTATATATATTTAGACAACATTTGCACTGTTTATTTCTCAGAGTATTTGTTTAAAAGGATATTTTATAAATCTACTTAATGAATTCAATTGCAGCAAGACTCTGATTGATATAAGTTCCTCAAGCTGGGATGTCCCTCCACGAATCCAAAAGAAAAAGTTGACAATTCTGAATCCGCAGGATTTACGGAAGTTTGGAAAATTTCTTGTTGTACACATTCCCTCAGCGAAAGAGGCGGATGATGGAGTATGTGAAATTTAGCATTTTATATTTGTATATATAAGATATTGAAATGCGTATAGCCGTTTTAGTAAAATAAAATAAATAGGAAAAGTCATATTAAGAAAATAAATAAAAACCTGTTTGATTTCATAAGGAAATAAAATAAGGTTTAGTAAGACATTTTTCTTATTGTGACTTTTTTATTTTTATGTTTGGTTTTTTAAATTTGTAAATACTTCACTAAGTATCTTTTTGTAATCTTTGAAATAGTTGTATATATTTATTTATTTAATTTATAGATTTTTATTTATTTATAATTTATTTATATCGGTGGTGCAAAAATAACCGAACCCAGTAACATATTCAATATTTTAAAAACTTTGTATTAGTTTGCGTCTATTTATTATTATTATTCTTACTATGTCCCACATTTTTAAATATTTCCGGGCAGTCAATAAAAGTTAAGCCATTAAACATTTATAGCAAATTTATAAAAACTGACAAAATACAAGCATGGCATACAAACACTTGACAAATCAAAAATATAACACACGAAACAAAAAAATCAATAATAACGTATGTAAAATACACTATACAACCGCAGTTCCTATACTAAAGAGCTCCAAAATATCATTTTGACCAAAATCAGAATTATTTTTAAATTATAGGTGAAATACACAATTGTTAAACGCAGCACTAAAATTCGGTGATGATGCGCCCTCTGAAGTAGAAATCGTTTTGATTTGTACATCAAAATCTTTCATTTCAGAGCTTGTCTCACATTTCTCTGATATGAAACTGCTAGAGAGAGCAGACGAGAAGGAGCGGATAGTCAGGTCGTTTCTGTTTGATTCTTACGTATCGTGCCACGGATTGTTCGTTCTTGTGAACAGTAACACTTTGAATTTGATCATTTGAAAAGCCACTTTCAATTAAAATTGAAACGGTTGTTACTCGAATAGAATGTTTGGTGTATATTTTTGACAGCTGTGCGGATTTGCTAATTGTTTTCATCATGCTTGTAAGCGTATTTTTTCCCCAAGGGTCGACTCTTGCAATACCAAAAGTCCCCACGGAAAACCTTCATTGGCAAAAGAAATAGCTCACTTCCTTCAGGTAATTTCGCCAAATACAACTCGAGTGTATCAATAGGACAGTGGCTATCATTCGTTGAATACATGCGACTTTGTTTAACAAATTCGAATTCCGCTCTACTAAGAGATGCTTTCGAATATTTGGATAGGAATTCATGATTTATCTTTCCGTATTTCTTGCCGTTCGCATCTATGTACTTCAATAGATAATGATTGTCTTTTTAACTGTCTAATTGTTTCGCGACGTTTACAATTAAACGAAAAATGTGTGCAATAAAGAATTATTATCAACACAACAGTTATAAGTTCATAGAAGACTATTGGACTGAGAGGTTTGCAACTCCGTTCTTCAAAATCAACTATACTTTCTCCGGTTAATATGTTTGAAGCTACGGGATCTGTGGCAGATGCAATTAAATCTGGTAGGCCAAGAACATAACGGACTGGAGATAATGCAGATGTGACTGCCACTTTTATACACAATCCTAAGAAATCTCAACGCCGTGCCGCAATGGAGCTTGGACTGTCAAGGCAAAATCTTGGCCGTATCATGAAAGAACTGGGCTTGAAGCTATATCGCCCTTGAACGCTGCATGCACTGAATGAAGATGATGGTGATCGACGTATTCAGTTTTGTCAAGTTTTTGTTTCATATTTAGAAGAAGATCCCCATATTGTTGACAAAATCATGTGGAGTGATGAAGCTTCTTTTCAATTAAATGGCAGAGTCAATCGACATGATTGTGTTTATTGGTCTGACTCGAATCCAAATGAAAATTTGGAACATGAGAACATGCTACCTGAAATTACAGTTTGGGGAGGTATCTGTAGTGCTGGACTTATTAGACCTTTCTGGACCTTTTTGAGAATACTGTTAATGCGGAGAAATATCTCAACATACTAAAAGAATAATTTCTACATTATGCCGTTTCACATCTTAATTTAGAAAATTTGTTCTTTCAACAAGATTACCCTCCTCACTATGGTACGAAAGTGTGTGAATGGCTGGATTCTGTTTTTCCGGGTCAGTGGCCACCGATTAAGTGGCCAGCTCGTTCACCAGACTTGGCTCATTCAAATTTTTTCCTGTGGGGAGTGCTAAAGGATAAAGTTTACGCACAGAAACCATGGACAATCGCCCAGCTAAGAGCCAACATTGAAAACGAGTGGTAAAAAATTTCTCTCTAACTCTGTCAAAAGATTACTCATAGTGTGGTTCGTCGTTATCAGGATTGTATTATAGCAAATGTTAAACAATATGAGCATTTGTCATAAAAACATTTAATATTGTTCAGTTTTATAACATAAAAAAGAATTAATATTCTGTTGTTCTAATATTGTTGTTAAAATACAAATTATTCAGTTTAATATTTTTATTTATTTTATTTTTTAAATTTCTAAATTTCAATAGGTTTGGTTACTTTTGTGTCGGTATATTAATAATACACTCTGTATATTAAATAATACAGTGTATACAAGTTTTAATTTTGGTAATGTTATTCATAAGGTATAAGTTAACAATTAACGAAAACATCGTTTATACCATGCAGTAATGATTATTCAAAGAGTATTCAATTATTGATTTCATATACATCGCGTTGTAAATTTCTTTGAATAAAAATCGTTTTATTTTAATAAATTTGATGTAAATAGATATAGAAAAAAAAGAATTAAATATTTTGATTAAATTAATTTTAAGAACAAATATATATATATTCATACAATTTTAACATACGTAAGTTGTCTATAATATATAATTTATGTCTGTATATCTCAAGCTGGTTTACTACATACACGATTTAATTACTCTCAGTTTTTAAAATAATATTTTGCATAAGCTTTCAGGTAGGTAAATAGTAGTATTAAACTGCATACAGAATTAATAAGAATGAACACTGTATAATTACTCTACGGGTTATACTATATCGATTACATTACTTGACCTATATTGATTCCATTATCTCTTAAACTTGCTCCTATTATTGATTAATTCTTTTTCTCTCTATTTACGATCACAAATATGCATGGGTTTTATATTTATTTGCATTTTTGATCTACCTCTGCCCCCAGAAGCAGGCAGAGGTGGTGATGGAGCGGGTGTCAGCAAGATCCCGCCTTCTTACGCTCTCGCCCTCCTGGGTACCCGAATGGGGAGCACCTGCCATCGTAACCACGCAACCCGGGGCGACCTTCTATCGACTGACACTGCCCCAGTTGACTCGGGTCACCACTCCACCTCGTATCTCACTGCGTACTATCACGTGTGGAGACAAAACTGGTTAGAAATTACTAATTACTAGAATTATTTTAATCATACCTTGTTGATAAAATCAGCTAACATATTAGTCTACTTATGTAGTAGTATGTTATATAAAGATGAATATATTTCCTTTTTAGGTGTTCAGGGTATGATTGGTTTCTATTCTCCGTGGAATCAGGGATTCACACATGCACCATTAGAGTAAGTAATAATGTTATTTGATTTTGAAATTATATACTAAAAGATTTAAATTTAATAGTTATTCTGTCATTTATAAACAAATAACAACTACTTTTATTCTTTGTCTTTAATTTTGTTATTTTAGTATTTTTTACTAGGTAGCTATTGATGTTTTTTGCAGAAAATTATTGACGTTTATTTCTACTTTTGTTTGTTTGAACTGATATTAAAACTATAGTTGTGAAACTGTCCTTATTATGCTGTATAAAGTGAATTTTTAATAAATAATGAAAATTAGAAAGTGGTCACATTTAGTTGATAATTAGATATACATACATTACTGTGCATATATAGAAGCGTTATGTCAGTACATTATGCAAAAACTCTGCTGCCAGTGTTGTGTTGCCAGCCTCTTCAATATGTACACTAAGTGGAAACTAGTAACCTGTGGTGTAAACCATGAGCTATACTTTTACATTGATCACCGATAATTAAAATACCAGCAAAACCGATATAGCAGATGAATAGCACATCTGTCAGTGTTTATTGGTTCTAATTTTTTGGCAGAGATAATACGTCAAATAATGTATATAAAGTAAAATAAATATCTATGGTCTTTAGTTCAAACCATCTCGGCTTACTTAAAAAAATTTCTTACCGTATAAATCGAGACGGTTTGAACCAAAGACCATGGATATTTATTTTATTTTATAGACATTATTTGATGTATTATCTCTGCCAAAAAAATTAGAAACATCAAACACAGAGCATTGACAGATGTGCTATTCGTTAGCATAACATGTGCCTAATCGCACTATACAACCCTCGTCCAATTAAAATGCAGTAATCTGGCCAATCAATTGATAGAAAGTAAAATTTCCAAATACGATAATTTCTAGTTAAAATCAGTGAAAGTTAAAATTTTAATTCCTTTGTTTAAAAAAGCAACTGTTTCTTTTACATATATATATATTTTTTGAAGAACCATAGTTCTCTTTTAATGCAATACGATTGAAATATACATTCATAGTATTAAGAAAAAATCGTGCAAATTACCTTTTTTATACCAGTTATTTCATATAGATAAAACAAAGATTTTGTCCGAGCCATAATCTTAAAAATTGTTTTGTATTTGAAATATTCTCTAGCTTGTTGTCTAGCGCTATAAAATTTTTATCTTCGATTCAAATTTTTTGTTAATAGCTGCAATATTTCTTGTAAAATACAGGTTTTCTTATTAGGGGGTTATTTGCCCGTTACCTAAGGGTTATTTCATGTACATACTAGTTTTACATGTCTAACTTCTTTCTTGAGTCTTTCTTTTCAAACCCAAATTTACATTTATACAAGCACGTGTTCTGTCTAGTTGATATGTTTACTATTCTATATTTTTTTATACTTATTTAAAAAGTTATCTACACTAAAATGTATGCTTTGTAATAAATAAAAATTCTATATCCTTATGACTTGTTAGAAGAGGGAAAGATTTTTATTAAGCATGTCAGTTTATTACGTTTTTTTCTAGAGATGCCCAAGAGGCCACATTGATTCTGCAGCTTATCCAATCACGCCCGAGTACATGGCCTATTTCAGCCAATTATAACGGCTCTGCATATGTTGATCTCATGTTGATTCCCTCGTGTAGCTACTATGTTTATCTCACTTGGTCTCCGATGGAATGGGTGCGACAGGTTAGTCCTGCTATCATCTTCTGCTACTCATTTTCATACTCTAATAGAATGAAGCTAAATGGTTAAATATTAACTTTATTGACTTCCATGCGGTATAATCTAAAGTGATTCTTTCAGCAAGTTTTTTTTCTACATTTTTACAATATAATGTAATTTTCTCGAAATATAAGTTCTATAAGAGTAGTAGTTATTATTAGTTATTATAATTACAAAATAACGTTTTATTTTCAATGTATAAAAAATTATAATTGAGCGTTATATTATGTTATTACATATTACTCCTTTTGATTTATTTTATAGGTTTTCCCAATCAAATAGAGACGGGCGACAGAACAAATGCGTCGACGTCAGATCAAATAGAGACGA